>WMED01022325.1:0-11696 GCA_019650415.1 Pipa parva | reverse complement strand
ATACATTCCATGTGGAATGTTGCACTGTTCACCTCTGCATTGGTGAATGCTGCACTGTTCTCTAAAAGTAGCCATTGGAGTTGCATGCTTTGCATGGGGAATGCCGCATTATTCTCTAAATCTAGCCGTTTGAGTTGCATGCATTGCATGGTGAATGCTGCACTGTTCTCTAAATATAGCCATCGGAGTTGCATGCTTTGCATGGGGAATGCTGTACTGTTCTCTAAATCTAGCCCAAATTTGAGTTGCATGCATTGCATGTGGAATGTTGCACTGTTCACCTCTGCATTGCATGGGGTAGTGAGTTTTGTACCTGAAAAATTTGTGTATGCCAAGGTACATAAAAAGAATTGCACTTTTGCTCAGAGGAATATAAAAATACTAGTGTGTATATATATATATATATATATATATATATATATATATATATATATATATATATATATATATATATATATATATATATAATTTGCCAGCACTGTGCAAGTGTTGACTTGGAAACATTCACTGAGAGATAATCCACAGTCTCTCGCCTTCTCTAGAGCTCAGGAAACAATATGCTGAATAGCTCAGAAAGTTGGAAAGTGAAGTACTGTGAAGGGAGGTCAAGGACTGCGTAAAGTCACGCTTCCTGAATAAAAGTCTTCATACATAATGTAAAATACGCTCAGTGAACAAATGAAGCCAATAATATGTGACTGCATCTAAATGCTTTTTGTATGACAATATTTAGCTGATGCAAGCAACGGTAAAGGGGTTAATATGTCGTATCCGCCGCAGGCTTGATCTTGTTACAGAGATATTGTGACAGGCGTGTTACATCGCTCTCCATACCTATTCTCTGTTATAGGTAGCCTTATAGGTCACAGGACTGAAAGCTTCAATTTGTCCTGCTGGATTTGCCACCTTATTTATTATTATTTATTTTATTTTTTTTTAGAGCAGACGTGCTGGTTTTTATGCACTCCTGTCAACTTTCCTCTGCTGTGTCTGTGATGTACGCAAAGTAGAATTGCTTGAGTGGTGATGTACCATTTTATGTTGCTATGCAACCAAAAATAATACTCCTGACCAGTAGAAAAAAAAAAAAAGGTTTTATGTACAGCTTGATATCTCTGCTTTTGTATTTACTGATGCACAACATATAGGGATGATGAGGCTGATATTAAACAACACTGACATATGGCTTCATAGGGACATTATGTGCAGGATTTCAACACAATGACCCTCATCACGCAACTTCCATGTATGTGCACAAATGAGAGATAATTGCAGTGCAAAATTTGAAGTTATGTGATAATGATGATTATTGAGATTAAAGTTTTATTTTCACTGCCATTTGAAGTTGATGCGGGCTTATTCAGTGATGGATTATAATGGGGCGCACTGGATGGTCACCCGGGGGGAGGGTGGGCTATGCCCACAGCAGCTTTAAGTGCTATGGTATGGTCCCATCCAGAGCGGCAGCGCAGAGTAAGTGGCTGGCGCTGCGCACAGGAAGGCAGAGAGAAAGTTGAGTGTGGTGCATGATGGGAGGAGGGCCATGATTGGAGAAGTAGAGGTGGGAAAGTTAAGAGGGCAGCATGGGATGCCTGGTATTTCAGAGGGGAGATGAAGAGAGTGACGGGAGATGCAGCGTGAGACAGTGAAATAAAGGAGATAGGACAAGCAGCGCAAGGGCCAGGGAGAAAAAGCAAACCAGAGAAGGAAAACAGCGTGTAAAGGAGAAGGGCGACATTAATGGGCTCTTGGAGAAACAGAGGAGCAGGCACAGAGGCAGTGAGTCTGAGATAAACAGAGTAAAGAGACAGAGGGGGTTATGAGTAAAGAGACAGAGGGGGTTATTCACTAAAGTCTGAATTGTTGCGTATAGGTGCGAATTCGCCAGGTAAAGACAGTCGCAATAGGCTGCTACTGTCGTAGTCGCGTCTTTATAGTGAGAATATTGTCGCAGTTGTGACTTTAATATGGGAAAATTGTCGCAATCTTAACTTTAAAAAATTTTCACGACTTTACAATAGGGAAATTGTAGCGGGTTTGCTATGGGAATCCGCTGTTTGTGAATTGGACAGTCAAATTCGCACCTTAGTGAATAACCCCCAGAGTCTGTGGGGCGAGAGTAAGTTATAGTAAATAAGATAAAGGAGCTGAGGAATTGTGTGTGACAGGGACAGATGGGAAAAGTACAAAGAGAAAGTCAGCACAAAGACGGTAAAAGAAGAGGGAGCAGGAGGGGAAGTGTTAATCATGAATGAAGCACTGGACAGGCCCTGGAGGGTCTGAGGGAAAGTAGTGGGAGAGATAAAAGCAGGAGAGACAGGAGGTAAAAGCACAGAGACATGCCAGATCAGCCCCAGCTCACTGAGACAAGGAGTAAGAAATTACCATATATACTCTTGTATAAGACAGTTTTTGGGCCAACAATTATGAAATTTGCTATGACCCATGGATAAGTTGAGAGTAAAACTTAGGGTTTTTGTTAGCATTACATATTAAAGAATTGTTGTAAAAATACAAGATAGCAAAAAGATTTTATTTATTTCTGTCAGCTACAGTTTAGTGTGTGTGTGTGTGTGTGTGTGTGTTGTAATTACTTACAGATTCGGGTCAGTGCCTCTGCTGCTGTGCTGTGTGTTTGTGTCTCAGCTCCAAGCAGCTCCCTCTAGCCCAGTGATGGGCAATTATTATTGCCATCGGGCCGCGTGAATGGCCCGAATAGCTTCAGAGGGTCAGGGACGTGTCTAGCGTGTGGTTGGCCACACCCCCATTTGGTCTATAACATGGTTCCTCCCCTCTGTGTACCTGCCTTCATTTACTGGCACCTCGCCTCTTCTTTCCACGGTACTTTCTGCCCCAGTGCCCGCCCCTCGTACTCCCTAGTGCCTTCTCCTCATATATTGCTGTAGAGTCTACAACTCTGAATGGGCGCGCGAGCGGGCCAGCAGGCGGGCCAGTCAGAGACAGAGACACAGGAGGCGGGCTGGATGCGCCCCTTGCCCAGGTCTGCTCTAGCCTGCTGTTGATCTTTTTTTTTTTTCTTTGCTCTCAAAACTAACCTGACTCGTGTATAAGTCGACTGCACTAAAGAAAAGACCAGTGCTTTTTTTTGTAAAAAAATATTTGCCGGTACTGCTCCTAACGAAGCACTAACACAGCCAGCCACTGTCTATCTGAATGACCTGATCAGTCATCAGATTTTCCGGTACGCTGTACCGGCTCATACCACCACAAAAAAAGCACTGAAGACTAATTTTTTTTTTTTTTTTAATGACTTACATTTTTACTACCTGATAGGAGAGGAATATAAATAGGCTTCCAAAGCTCCGTCCAGGATCCGTATTATTAAAGAGTTAAATGGTAACCCATTCCTAACGGACTATACAGCAAAAACAACAACAAAAAAACAGTTAAAAAGTTATTAATTGCTGCAAACAGTAAAAAAAAACAACCTGTCATCTGAAGGCGCCATTTACTGGAAGAAATCTGAGGGTTTCATCTTTCATTTGTGCATTTGATTAATAGGTTAATTGGTAACATTCATTTGAGCTGCCCAAATGGCAATATTCTCTTCAAAATAGGGAGACTAATAAAATATGCCTAATACAGGTCAGAACAGATTGTAATATAAGCTTGCACAATGGATATGTCATAGGTGTCCCTCTGGAAATGAGAATGTTGTGTACATGCTGAACTGCTAATATGTAATCATTTTCCACTCATGCTGTATGCTGCTTTAGTGGTATGCGGCACAACTGATTACCATGGAGATAAGAAAGGATTTTTAAGCAACGATACCCCTTTAATTTCAAAACTTCTCATCAAGGACCAGTGACACTAAATAAATATGCCATGGCCTGTGACATGACAGTTATTCAAATACAGCACTTGTAAAAATGTTATCTTTGAAGTTAAATGCATGAATTTTATTGCTTTCTTTCTGTTTTTATCTCTACTCACAGCAGGCATTTTGTTACAGAGACCTCACCCAGTCCTGTTGTTTTCTTTATAGTGTTTCATATAATACATATTCAAAAAGTGTATCCGAAAGCCCTTAAAAAAAAGAAAAGATAAACAGTTAAATAGCTTACTTTCTGTACATAATTTGTAATTTTTGGAAGCACAAACTGAATATATAATAAATATAAATGTGTTTCAGGAATCTTTCTTTAGCTTTATTGTCCTTGTAAATCTCAATACTGTATGTAGGTCTGGTGCTGCTGAGGTCAGGGAGGAGAGCCATGGGTAGACTCTGAAGTGGGACTGTGGGTGGTACTACGGGTAAGGATGCGGAAGCCTATATCTTCCAACTTCCAGGGGCCCAAGGAATACTTAATCTGTTACCGGACTTATTTACTAAAGTGAGATTTCGACTGTTGAAGAGAATGTGTCCCTTTGGGTCGCTACACTCCAATAGTTGCAAATTCTTTACACCTTATTCACTAAGCAGTTCTCTACACCTTATTCACTAAGCAGTTCTCTACACCTTATTCACTAAGCAGTTCTCTACACCTTATTCACTAAGTTCTCTAACTAAGAAGCAAACAGCGTCAGACACTGTTTCTTGTTGAGGGGGTAATTCAGGACAGTGCAAAGTGAGGTGCGGAGTCCTCGTCTCACTTCGCACTGACTGATAAGCGCACGCTGATGTCCTGCACGCGGACATCAGTGAGCGCTTTAAAGGGATTCCAGTCTCGGCGAGAGCAAAAGAGTTGCCTCACTGAGACTGGAATCCCTTTAAAGCGCTCACTGATGTTCGCGTGCAGGACATCAGCGAGTGTATATCAGTCAGTGCGAAGTGAGGCAAAGACTCCGCACCTCACTTTGCACTGTCCTGAATTACCCCCTTAGTGTGGCATAGGCGGCCAGACAGTAGCAGCCGTTATCAACCCTCTAACTCATCACTTTAATCTGGCAAAGTAAAACTAGCAAAATCAATGCAGTTTGCTTTGCCATATTTGCTATTTCACCAGACTCCGACGCTTAAACACAAGGTACATGTGCGAATGCACACAAAGTGGTGCAAAGATCTCCGTAAGTCTCTGTATGCTTCCAGATTGGATGCAAATTCTCCAAATCTCAAAGTTTGCTGAAAATATGTAGAAATGGCGAATGAATGCAAGTTCGGACCTTGATGCAAGTGCAACGGACTTTGTCACATGTCGCTTTTGACACGAATGCAAGCTCTCCGTTTACAATACTATTTACAAACATCCGCTGGAAAGGTTAAAACGTTTAACGTGATTCATGTGATTTCAATTTGTCTTCAAGCCAGACAGATCCAGTTTTAGGAGGGAAAACAGGAAGCGATAGAGAATTGAATCATATTGAAACGCAATACACTCAATTACAAGATGAGTTCATACATATAAATGGTATTGTTACAGACTTACTAGCTGAAAAACACCAAACTACAGTAAGTGAGTGGTGCTTACAAAAATATACTAGTATTCCCTATTGTGGAAATGAGTGGCAACAATCCGATGTGTTGGCATGCAAGCAGTCAATCCTACTACTGTCCCGTAAGAGAGGGTAATGTTCCTCATCCTCCTTAGGGGGTTATTGGCTAAAAGTCTGAATTGTTGTGTAAAGGTGTGAATTCGCCAGTTAAAGACAGTCGCAATAGACCGCTACTGTTGCCGCCGCATCTTTTTAATGAGAATATTGTTGCAGGAGCGACATTACTATGGAAATATTGTCGAAACTTTAAAATTGTGGCCGTCGTGACTTTACAATGGGAAAATTGTTGTGGTCGTGGATTTGCTATGGAAATTCGCTTTTTGAGAATTCGACAGTGAAATTCTCACTTTAGTCAATAACCCCCTTTAAACTGCGCCAGTATGGCATATTCCTGAGGGAATCAACAATCTTACATGTAATCACAGGACCTCTTAAAGGACCAGTAAAACCAGAATTTCTATCAAATAAATTACATTTGGATTGGCGTGCTTATTCCTACCTAGAACTGGTAAAATGTTATCTTTGAATCTACATTGCAAATTTATATTATATTGAGTTTTGGTTTTTTTTTTGCAGTTGTAGCTATCTGTCTTTTCATTTGTGAAGTTACCCCACAAACCCTAATATATCTGAAACCAGTAGAAAAAACAGTAAACCAGTAAAAATCAGGAACTCATCTGCATCCACAAGGAAGAGAAACAAACTGAAAATAATAGCTAGTTGAGTCACGTAATTACAAGCATATTTGATTACAAAGAAGAAAGAAAATAAGCATATTTTAACTGTTAGCAAGCCACACCCTAACTGAATTGGATTCAAAGTTATACAGTGGTACCTTGAGATACGAACAGCTCACTATACGAATTTCTTAAGATACGAATTGCGATTCGGACCATTTTCCTGTTTGAGATACGAGCTGAAATGAGCTGAAATTTGAGATACGAACTGTCTTGAGTTACAATCTCGGTCACGGAACAAATTAAATTCGTATCTCAAGGTACCACTGTATGTTACTATAAGAAATGTATGTGGATCTGACTGCTCAGTACAGTACAGTACACTTTTTCCACCCAGCTCCTGGTAGCGGATCAACGCCTACAGATATAAAAGGTTTGACTGGGATCAGACCCTCTTAATCAGTTTGGCTTTTCCCCAATGCCTGTAACAGTCGTGAAACCAAAGTATCTAATGGTTCCTGACATTTTTTATTTCATACATGAAATACGTACTGTGTACGGTTGTAATGAAACCTAGGCAGATCTGCATCAGGTATTTTTCACAAGGTTTTGTCTTTAAAAGGTATTGTTGGCAAGTGTGATCTGCAGCTATTTGGAAGTTTATCGTAACATTCTTCTCCATTACTGAACAACAGAAGAAACTGTCAGGTTCTTCCGTCATTGATCTAGTATGTGTTTTATCCTTGGTATGCATTTCTGTGACATATACTCGCTCTGTTCTGAGAAAAATTTTCATGGTAAGAATTAAAGGCACTATTTATATATTACTAACTTCCAAATCCGGGTTGAAAAGCTTCAGTAAAGAGAATCAATCAGGCCAATAAAATGTTAAAACATTGCCTGGAATGTTACAAAATAAAATGAACAAAATAGTGAAAATTATTTTATACTGTGGTCCCTTCCCTTTTAATTTGTGTACAACTATGATTTGGGTGGTGTTTGATCCCAGAGAGTGACAACTAAGTGTAGCTTTCCAAATAAATGGAATCTTTCTTTTGTTTATATGACTAATACAGTATGAGCTAGTGCATGGATGGAACACATCTTACCATTTGGGATCTAAGTGGTTTTAAAGTGCACTTGTCACCTCAAAACTAATACTAATTTAGGTTGTACTAATGAAATAAATGTTTTTGTAAATAAACATGTATTTTTAAAAATCTTCCCTGTCAGCCTGCCTTTTCTTTCCCGAGTGTTGGGAAACCAGCGCGCAGCTCCTGCCAGTGATTTCACCGGCTTCAAACATCATCACACTCATTGCGGGGAGCGTTCTCATTGGCCCCCAAAATGAATGTGATGATGTTTAACCCATTCTTCACCCGAGGTGAAGCAAGGTGGGAGGAGCTTTGCGCTGGCTTCTCAGTCAGCCAGCACTGTGAATAAACACCGGGAGCCGGCTCCCTGAGAAAATGCTAGCACATTATCACTAACATCATGGGACTTCAGTGGCCTTCTACTTGTAAGCTTAGCGGTGGGTTTATCAGCACCCCAACTGCTGCATGGTGCCCTCAGGATAGATTGCACTCTGTGGCCACACAGGTCACACTCCAAAAAGGCTGGTCCTGATTAGGGGCTGATGGTAGGGCATCTACTGTTCACTTGACTATGTTACTCTATGACGCTGTTCTCTTCTTCGCTATGGGAATCTACCTCTTAGTGAATAAGGAGTAGAGAATACGTGACTATAAGAGCATCGCAACCAGAAGTGATGCAAATACACAACAGTTGAAATATCAATTTCATGAATAAGCCCCTAAATGTCAGTAGCACTTCTGGGTTTAAACTACAGTACTTCAATGTTGTTTGGCTGCAGAACTGCGTGGCTAAGGACACTTAATTAAAACTATGTACAAATTTCTCCATCCCACGCAATATTTCTACATCTTTTTTTTTCATGTTAAATCATCATTGTAACCAAGCTGCTAATAAGACCTTGGTCTTCAATGGCAGGGCTTTTTTTTCCTGCTAATTAAACAAAGGCGGAGATTTCGCTTTTGAAGTTTCGAAAACGTTTAACATCGTCAGTATTTATAGCCGGCGAAGGGCATTAATGTAATCTCTGTGGTCTTTAAAAAAATCTTTTCAGGCTGTGCCAAAGTCATTGTTCAACCATTAATACTTGTTGTGGGAAGCAGAACATTTTATTTAATGTCATTTTTTCAGTCATCTGTGAATAGGAGGATTTCATTTCTTAATGACACCTTAACGTTTTGCAAAAATAAAATAAAATGGGTAAAATGAATCAGTAAAAAAGGCTACTACTGGATGACAGGAAGCATCATATACCCCTAATGTAGTTATAGTCGAGTCCCTGGTACTCTAGCTGACTCAGTAAATAATGAATACATTAGGTCAGACACAAATTCAAAACTAAGTCATTAGTAATGATCAGACATGCAACCCATGGGTCAGGGCTGCACTTGGGATCCCATTTTATAATCTTGGAAGTCATGGATCACAGTTGGGTAAAGTCATTTTTCTGTAGGTCTTCCTTCAGATACAAAATAACATCAGCAGAGGTTCCAAGCAAAATGGGAGGAGAAAAAATAGGCTCTGGTCTCCAATGTGCTGTTCATCACTATGCTAATAATTATGATATGTGTCCTGGAATAGAAATGTCAAACTCAAGCATTTCACTATTTTTCATACTTTGTCCACTTGCACACCCAGGGAAACATTTTTAAAAGGGTGAATTCACCTTGCTACAATTCCAGTCGCATCACCAAAATAGACGCAAATTCACTTCTCAGTGTTGACTAACTGGCAAATACACTTGTCAAACAGGCAGACAGCAGCAACCGCTGTCACATGCGTAGTGTGGCGTAGTCAGGCGGATAGAAGTAGGATGAGAAATCATACAGAGTGAGGTGAATTCGACAAGTAAACTGCAGTGACATCAGTCTCATCATATCCCACTAACTGCATTCTCTGTGAATATTCTATTTCTATGTCACCTTGTACCTAGATCATGTTGTGACTTAGTCACAGTCACCATTGTCACTTTTGAATGAATAGTTGTCTTACGTAACACTGGATCGCTGCCATCAATCCCCCAATTTGAAATGATGAAGTCAAACAGGTGAATTCAGAGCAGTACAACTAGTCGCATTCACACCTTTGACACACTCAGCAGCTTAGTCAATATAGAAGTACTTGTGCACGTGCACACAAAGTGATGCGAGGAGTTCCATAAGTTTGTGACTTTCATACTGTAGATGCCCCAATTGGTCGTGTATTCGCCACTTTACAGAGTTTAGTCAATAAGTGAACATGGGGAAGTGGCTAATAGATGTGAATTCATAGCTCTACACAGCTATTCAAATTTCTTAGGAATCCCTAATTTATTGCAGTCTTCTAATGGTATGCCAGTTTACCCAGCACAGCAAGCATAGCAGCTGCAAAAATACACACATTAGCCATTTTCTACAGATTTACCTATGCCAATATGTTTTGCTAAACATTATAAGAAAAATGAAACTGTACTGTTCTGTACAAGAAAACACTATTACTGTAAATATACTCCAAAGTAAACCTTATGTAAGGTAATTCACCAGACTACGCAAATGATTTTTCCATTTGCACATAACATAATACATTGGATTAGAGCACTTTACATAAATCCTACAGCAAGAATTCAAGTCAATGGCCATAAATCTAACCCTATTCACACAACTAATGGAACCAGATAGGGCTGCCCTCTCTTCCCCTTCCTATTTGTTTTGACTCTAGAACCTCTACTCGCAAGGGTGAGGTAGAGCAGGAGCATCTGGGGTATCCCATTTGGACATACACAATACAAGGTGGATGCATATGCAGACAATCTTCTATTCACAATAACCAACCCAGAAAACACACTACCCTCATTGATGCAAGAGCTCCAAGATTATGGTAAATTCAGTAACTTCAAAATAAATATGCAAAAATCAGAAGCACTAAACTTCCACATGCATAACAAACTAATGCTCTCCATAAAATCCATCTTCCTGTTCAAATGGGCAAGAAACAACCAATTTAGAAATATGCATCACTAGTTATTGCAGTAAAAGAAGAAAACTCCCTGTTTCTTTTCTGCTCCAATGCCCGAATTGAATCAAAAGTTGGGTTGGGTGGGGCTAAATGATGATTGACATTATAGCTCTTCCAATCAGATCCCTGCTAGATCATGATTGAAGGGATCTGATTGGAGGAACTTTAATGTCAGTCATTCTTTTAGCCCCACCCAACACGACTATTGATTCAAGTTGGTCACTGGAGCAGAAAAGAAGCAGAGAGTTTGCTCCTTTTACTGCAGTCTTAGCTGTATGCTTTTAGCATTCAGCTCAGACAACTCCCTGCTTCCTAAAAAAAGTCTGTTAAGTAGACCTGACAAGTCCACTTTAAATATCAGTTACTGAAATCTGGAAATATAATCTGTGCTCGATCTAGCTCCTTGAGATCTCTGACACTGTAGTACTGGAAGTTTACAACAGCAATCAAGTTAGTCTGGCAACGCTGATTAATAGTTTTGCATTTGCACAAATTTTCTTTGTATTTAATTAGTGCATGGACAGTAAAGTGTACTGTACCTGTCACCTCAAAACTCTAATACTAATTTAGGCTGTACTAATGAAATAAACGTTTTTTGTAAGTATATATGTATTAAAAAAATATACCTTTATACAGCGTTTCTCTCAGTCATATTCCCTGTTAAATTTCTTTCTTGTAAAGAAGTCTGTGTTGCATTTCCCAGCCTGAAACAGTGCCGGCGACTCTATGGCATCCTGAGCAGGAGAACACCTATCAGGAATGCATTCCTCACTCGCCGTGCTCCTACTGAAGCTCTGCATCAGCACTTGACAGGGAGAGTGTGCACTTCATACAGGGAGGACGCATTGATGATGTTCACACTTTCCCTGTGAATTCTAGGAAGTGACGATGTGGGGCTTCAGAAGGAGTGTGGCGAGCAAGGAATGCGCTCCCGATAGGTGTTCTCCTGCTCAGGATGCCATAGAGTCATTGGTTCTGTTTCAGGAAGGGGAACGCAACACGGAAGTATAGCACTTCTTTACAGATAAGAAATTTAACTTTTTTATAAAAAAAAGATGATAAATTGTATTGGCAAAAAAGGGGTTATTAAGCCTAACTAATAATTTTTTATTTTTTTTTTAATTTGGCCTGACTGTTCCTTTAAGCTCTCCTATCAGGGAATTTTAGTTTTATATTCGCTACAGGGAAGAAAGTTAAATAACTATTTTAGTATATGATGAGTCATCAATCAGGAGAACAGGCTAACCTTGCTATTATATGATACTTTAGTCTGGATTCAAGGGAATTAATGCAATTTTTTTTAACTTTACCTACTGTGTTACTATATATTTGACAACTCTTCTGTGTCAAAAAAAAATCAGTACAGGGCATTTGCCAGAATGTATAGTCTCCATTTTTGCTGATGCTTCAAGAAAAGACAAAATATTTAAATCTACTTAGTAAAATGTTTTATTTGATCTTGGGAAATAATTAAGC
>WMED01022324.1:0-11696 GCA_019650415.1 Pipa parva | reverse complement strand
GTAAAAAATTATAAAGCAAAAACTAGAAACAAATGTAAACCTATTGAAACAAACATCAGCTAGAAAAGACAACATATACAACATAATTTGCGAAAATAATGTCAAATCACTTAAAAAATGTTTGTTTTGTAAACTATAGTATTATGTCACAATAAAAGAATATTATAAAAAAAAGAAGTGGCAGATGACCCCGTCTTCCATATTGTATTTTATCCCCCCTGGTCTCTGTATTAATAAACTGCCTATAGGACGACGTGCACATTGTTAGCTCCTAAAATGATGTTAATTTATTAATACAGCCAGAAGCTAACAAGCGATGTGCTCTTTGGGAACAAGATGTTCTCTGTGTGGGTGATGGAATCGGAGGGTAAGATGAAGCTAGGATATTAAAATTGCAGGGGAGATACCAAAGAAATCCATTTTTGTCACTGCAGACAGGCCTCAATCAAAAACATACACTCCTCAAACAGAAGGAGAAGGCTGTTATTAGAATTCTATCATTAGAATCTGGATTGACAATCTTACTTTTCAAATGTAGTAAATAATTCAGTGGGCTTCATTGTAACAGGAGAAGAGAAGATGTCTGCGCTATATAATACTGAAGGCTTAGGGTGACAATAGGCATACCGTATATATCAAACTGCAGATGATCCCAAAGATGTATGATTTCACCACAACTAGACACCTCACCAACTTCTGTTGTTCATTAAAGATCACTTTTTCGGCCATGTGCAAATTGTCTCACAGTTGGGAAATTTTATGCCGACCTCATAATCATTGACTGCTTTCATATTAAGTGGCGTTAATGTAAAAAACGGACGCAAAGTAATGTTGCGTCCATTTACACCAATGTATATATTATATCCTTATATCCTGAGGTTATTATTTAGCTCCCTTTTTGCCAATGCAATAACACCGATTGGTACATTTCCCCCCCTTTCTACTCCGAATACTTTGAAAAAAAAAATTTGCTTTCTCTAAAACCATTATGTAATGATTTTTCCTCATCATTAAAAGGCCAAACGACAAGGAAAGGTCGCGTAATTGAGAATGTGTGATCACCATCCTAGCTTTGTTTTTTCTTAGATATAATAGAACAATCACTCCCTTCTTCATTCGAAAAATCAATACGGCTACAGACACCGACGTGTTTAATGGCGGAAAAAAAAGGAACAATTTGATAATGATTTAATGTGCTTTTACAACAGGGGCCTAGTCTGTAGATAATTGTGACTCTTGTGCTTTTTAACATCAGTGAAAAGTTACAGAATGTGCCTCTTATTTATAGCGAAATATATTTTGCGCACTACACATGAGACTGGACAATTGTATATATGGAAACTTTAATTAATACAAAATGAAAAATATCTTCCATCTCTCTGCTGAAAAAGTTATTTTCTCCTCCATTTTCTCCTCCCCCCTTCCCAGCCTTTACGACAAACCTTAAACTGCCCTCAGATAGCCCAACCATTCAAAGGATATGAAAAGTTTGAATAAAATGTTATTTATATTTGACATGAATACATATAGAAAGTCAACCTAAATATTAAAATTTAAAAATGATTTTGGGATCATTAGTGCTTGCTTCTTGTTAAAACAGCCCTGCACCCACAGCCGTTCTGTGTACAGGCTCTTTCTTTAGACTGCTGATAAGCCACCCCCCCAAGTGAAATCACTCAATATTCAGAGATCACGTTCTTGTGTAGAATCCCTTTCCCTTCTCATTATATAAAGCCTGTCCCTATCCCTGAGCATGCGCAGATGAAAGCTGTTCGACTGTCTCTATGGTCCACTGTGGAGAGAGGAAGACAGGGAAAGGAGGGGGTGTGGCTACACACAGCAGGGAACTCGTTGAGAGGAAGAGAGGAGTTACAGGGGGATATTGAGTTCTGTTGAATTAAGAGGTGAGTCAGGAGTTTATTAATCGCTATATTGCCTGACAATAGGTAAATGGGGCTTTCTTTATAGACAGGGTTTACATACCCTTTAAAGAGGAATATCTTTTGGAACTGCTAAATGGGGGACTGTAACTATTAGGCAGAGAATTAAAGCAGAATGCATCTTTTAGTTCTGGCAGTGTGGATCTAAAAGAGGTTGCCTCCAATTACAGTAACTGGGGGGATATTTATAAAATTGGAAAAGATTTTTGACCATTTAACATTGGGGAAACAGTTTTATTTTTAATTGTGACAGTATTGCCTATTTAAAAATCTTTTATCGCCATGTCAAAAGTTAACTTTTTGATACTTTTTTTTTTTTTTTTTTTATATGTTTTTGATCCTATATAAGCCTGTTGAAATTAAATCATTTAAAGGTTATGAAAAGTTTGGATATAAACATTATTTATATCTGACATGTATACATATAGAAAGTCAACTTAAACATTAAAATGTAAAAATAATTTTGGGATCAGTAGTACTTGCCTCTCGTTAAAACAACACTACTCCCACAGCCATTCTGTGTACAGACTCTTCCTGTGCAGTACTGATAAGCCCTGCCCCAAGTGACATCACTCACTATTCAGAGATCAGTTCTTGTGGGGAAAACCCCTCCCCCTCTCCTTATCTAAAAAGCCTGTTTATAACCCTGAGCATTGGCAGATAGGACCTGTCTGACTGCCTGTGTGGTCAGCTGTGGAGAGAGAGAAGCCAGGGAAAGGAGGGGGCATGGTTTTAACCCTACACTGCTCATACACAGAACTTGTTTACAGAGAAAAAGCAGTTACTGGGATATAGAACTCTGCTGAGTTAAGAGATGAGTCAGGAGTTTCTTAATCGATTTATTGCTTTACAGTAGGTAAATGGGGCTTTCTTTATAGACAGGGTGTACTTAACCTTTAATCTCTAATGGCCATTCACCCTGTGTGACTCCTGAAATCGCACATATGATGACTATGGCAAGGGGCAGGTCACGAAAGACAGCACATGTTTAATTGCAATAAATATCAACAGGTAACAGAACCACACAAAAAAATGTGAAAGAACATGACAGAGACAAGCAATGTACAGTAATTTATGAATTATTATGATACTTTTGTGAATGAATAGGCAGTGGAGACCTTGAGGTTGGCTTTTCTGGTAGTCCCAAGATGCCTCAGTCCAACACTGCTCCTACATTTTGGACCTGAGCTTTTCTTGAATCAAATATGGAGGCAGTTTAATTGTAGGATTCTCGCATTCCTTTAAATGTCTATGGAACTCGGAGGTGATCCACTTTGTTGCAAGCATACCTCATTGAAGGTACACATTCCATAAGATACTTAAAACCAAATTTTATGGCTCCAGCTTATGGCTGAAGCAAATACAGCAGTATTTAATGGTCCATTTACCCACAATGCTTGCTATAGATCTTTTCTGCCAATGAACTGTGAGAAGAAACCTTACCTTAGCCTGCGACTATTCTCAGTAGCTTAAAAATGACCATAATGATACATTATCCATTCATTAAAGAAGAATTAAAGGTTGAAATAAAAAGTAGACACCTAAAATGTTACCTTCTTCTGAGCTGAAACATCGCAATGACAGATTGAATTGTGCTGTGAATAACCCTGCACAGAGGCAGACTTCACAGCACATGGGAGGGTCCAGGAGCCAGCGAGAATCACTGCCCAATTAATAAAATGGTGCAAAAGAGCATATTTGTCATCACGCTAATAGCGCCCCAATGAGAACACTCCCCTCACCGGCTAAAACAAAGAAGCGCAATGAGCATGATGACATGTACACTCTTTTGCATTAGTGGGCAGTGCTTCCCGCTGGCTCCTGTACCCTTGTAAGTGATGTGAAGTGTGCCTCTGTGCAGGGATATGACAGTACAGTTCAAGCTGTCATTGTCATGTGTCAGTGTAGAAGAAGGTATTGTTTTAGGTGTCTACTTTCTACCTTCAGCTCTCCTTTAACTATTACAGACAAGGCGGATAGAAATAGCTGGCTGATGGGATTCTTGATCTGAACATCAACAGTGAGATCCACATAAGAATTAAAAGACCAGTAAAGCCACATAAGAATTAAAGGACTAGTAAAAAAAAAAAATAAAAAAATTCCCATTTGGCTTGGTATTGAAATGATTCAAATACAATTATCACTTTGTAATAGAGTTTTCAATATATGCTTCACATTGCAGAATTCTGCTTCTGAGCTTGCTCAGCTTGATGAAATTCAAGAGAAAGCAGGAAGAGGATCGCAGCTTAAAGGGAGAAGAAATGACAATTGACTTTCTGACAAGCAGGAGGCAGTGTTGCAGTGAAGGAACATAGCAATGAATGTACCAGTGCCCCCCCCCCTTTCAGAATCAGCACTTAGTATAACAAATCTGTACTTCTCCTTTAATTTGAGGATGAGAATTCACTCTTTGATGAATAACCCCCTTTTAATGTCTCTGATCAGGATTTCACTGAACATGCTTATGGAGGTCAGGGAGAGAATTAAAGTGAGGGTATTAGGGAGGATTTCCTGATCGCTTGGCTGAATACATTTATAGACATAATTAGACATAATTGTATGGGAAGAGAACTAGTGAGCGTTGGCATTTTAGTTAGTGTGAGGTGGAACGGAAATCCAGAATCTGCTGAGAGACGCCATTACTACTGCACTGTGCACATCTACTAAACTGAATGACTCAATGGCTAAACAATAAGGGAGATATTTCTAAAGGTATGTTCTGACCTGTTTCATCCGTCAAACACTTTTTTGATTCAGCCAATTGATATACGTGTGAATAAAAAATGAATAAAGATCGATATGAATAAAATTATTTGTTTTCGTGCATGCTTTGCACTGTTTATCATTATGGTTTTGATTGATATTGGTATTGCCAATCTTTTTCGATGGGACAACTGAGAGATCTGACCATCTCCACAGACAATATCCCCTCCCTCAACCTGATGAGCACTTTCTAACAATAAATAATGTCAGGTGGAGCTTCATAAATACTGTATTAATATCAATGCTATCGATATGTTAGTGATAAACTTGTAGAATTATTATTCAAATTTTATAAATTTCCCCCTAAAACTATTTTTTTAACATTTCCCTCATCTGTTAATACTATTAATAATTTTATTTGACATCTCGGTTCCATAGTCACTGACCCTGTTAAAGGGCTAGCCAAACTTTGCCTTTCCTCTGTTACAGAACTGCAACTCTCTCCTCCACTAGGTGCTCAGCTACACTTACACAGGGATTCCCACTGGTTGGAACTAGCAATGGGATAATATGGGAAACCCATCAGAATCCCAGATGCTTGCTGCCAGTTCTACTGCTTATGGTACTCTCACGAAAAGACACGTGTGCCATAACTGCAGTGGCTATTGTATAAGAGTATTACCTCAACATGCCAATGCCCCTAAAGATGAATAGGTTTCTATTCTACACCATGCTTCCCTGCCACACTATCTAAATCAGCAGTAACACCTAGCGCTTTAAATCTGCCAGTTACTACAGTGCAGTAAAATGGTTTACCTGTGTTATATCCTCTCCCCAGAGCTGGCCAAGGTCGGTGATTCTTCCACAGATTTCCCAAGTACCAATCACTTTGGTTCTCCACTAACCCAAGCACTTGTTGTCCTGAAAATAAAGAATAAAATCAGATTACCCGGGAGGTCTCAGCTGGGAATGTCAAACAGAAAAAGAAAACTAGTTACTACGAGGTTATGGACATTTTCGCTGTAATATATAGAAGATAATATAGCACTTGCTGTAATAAGGGTATTATGGAGCCCAATACCAAAGGGCAAACTGACAGATAAATGCAAGAATTGGTGACAATTAAACACATCTCCAACTTTGCATAACCAGCACAGATCAGATCATTCATTTTTATGATGTGTGTGAATTCACTCATAGTTTCTGACATAATCTCAACATCATGGGGCTTAATTATAAAAGTCGGATCAGTTGCATATTTCACTTAAAGAGCTTAATATAATGGAGACTAAGGGGGGAACTCAGCAAGCTCCGAAGTGAGGCGCGTAGTGTTCGCCTCACTTCGGAACAACTGAAATGCGCATGCTGATGTCCTGCACATGAACATCAGCATGCGCATTAAAGGGATTCCCCTCCCGGCGAGGAGACTCCAGTGCTCTCGCCGGGAGGGGAATCCCTTTAATGCGCGTGCTGATGTCCGCGTGCAGGACATCAGCATGCGCATTTCAGTTGTTCCGAAGTGAGGGGAACACTACGCGCCTCACTTCGGAGCTTGCTGAATTCCCCCCTAAGTACTAACCTATGCAAGGATTGTAATTTAAAACTTATTTAAGTTAATTTATCTCAGCAACAATATTGGTAACCAAAATGTGACAAAATGGTGACAGTGTCCTTTCTTATGATAATCTGAGTGTTGTCATTATTATAGAAAGATATATAGTTATAGTGACAATGTTTCCTTTAAACAGATCCATGTAAAGGTGACATCACTTTTTTACATTACGTCTATTCATAACAAATTATCTTTAAAGGGGCACTATAGTGTTGATATAACTGCACGCATACAGTACATATAAAACTCCTTTATAATATAAAACTCCTTTATACTAAGCCAATTGTTGACACAAATATCTAAAAAAACATTTAGGGAAGAAATAATACTTTAGTTTGTTTCACTGTTTAGTTCTAAAGAGAGCTGACATTTTCCTCCTCCACCTCCCCACCCCCCTTTCCCTTCTTCAAGTTAGGCAACACAAGAAGAAAAAGCTGCCTGACTGCTATTGGTTAAGTAGTGTGCTGACCTTTTGGCCTCATAAATTAAGCTTGGAATGCAGGAGATTACAAAGAGAGGGTATTTTTTCATGGAAAACTGACCAGTAAACATCACACACACATTTTCTGGTGTTGGAGTTTATCATTGCTGCTTACTCAATCATTCTGTGTCACATGAAACGACTACTGGTGAGAAACGCTTCTAACTAAGGTATAGTACTGCATATGTAAAGATGTAATCTGACTATAGTTCCCTTTTAATCCCCCACTGCAACTATATGCCACTACTGCTACTATAGCATCAATTCGCACCATCGCCACAACAACACTCACTTTACTAAATATGCAGAACTGACTATGCTACAATGCATGCAAATTGACACAATGTAACTAAATTAACAAATAGGGATATATAATCTTTTATTATCAGGGGCGGAACTACACAATATCCATGATCTGTACTGGGACCCCTTCCCCAGTGTATCTGTAGTTCAGCTACTCCAATAAAAAATAAAATAACATTTGCCAAGGCACTGAGAAAGCTGAAAGTGAACTGTTGCTTTAATACATGACATCATTTGATCTTCATACGCAGTTTGATGTAATCATGAATAAACTAGAGGAAAGCGTGCATTTTTAACAAATCCTAACTCTGTACATCCCTTTTGTTATGCGTTGACCTTGACTTATCCGAGTGATTTCCCCCTGGAATACATTAGAGTGGGCCTTTTAAACCTGGTAGTGATGACATACACATATGAGACGTTTAACAATTCCCTTTATGTGCTGCCTGTCACTCTCGGTCTAGTAAACAAGTTTATTTTGTTTAAACACTGCCTGTGCGCCACCTGTCCGAGGCCATTAAATTAACAAGGAGCGATTGTACCCAGCATTCTCTTCTTTTTTGTGTTGTGCGCTGTTAATTCCCAGCAAACTAACAGAAGTTACCCTCATATCCTCTATCTGTCTTTTTCAATGTAATTGTGCTTGTCCACTGTAGTGCATCGCTCTGCCACTTACTTGTTTCCAGTCTCGCTGATTTCTGTTATTTATGAAATTTGGTATATTTTATGCAGGTGCACAATCAGACCTTAAATACATATACAGCATAGGACTTATTCATGTAAGTCTGAAGAATCTTGTAAAGGGTCTGAACTCACCTTCATTCACCAGAATCTGCAATGTGGCAAATTCACAGCCAATTTATGACCGCTGCAAACTTATTGAGCTCTTTGCGTCACTTTGCATGCATGCGCACAGGTAATTAGACTATTCATCAAGCATTGGAGTCAAAATCAAAGTAGCTAATTCGAAAGGGTGTTCTCTGTTGAATTCGTCAGTTTCACTTCACCGGATCATGGAGGAGAATTAGGGGGTTGATGGCAGGGCTGTTACTGTCCAACTGACTATGCAAGAGACCGTGTATAATGCCGTTCACTTCTTCTCTAAGGGGGCTTAGTAAACAAGGAGTAGAGAATTTGAGACTATTGGGGCACAGCAACCCAAAGTGAGGCAAATACACTTTGATGGCCAAGTTCTCATCTTCACGAATAAGCCATTGTATCTTGGATGTAACGAAAACCAAAATTTGATTTTAGTGGGTTAACACAAAATCCACCAGGCTTTTCCCTTAAGGTTTGGATCTTTCTCAAATCCAGATGAACTGCATCTAAAATCTTTGTTAATCTTGTGACTTTCAACTCAAACTGGAAATGTTCCATGAAAAATAAGTCAATAGAATCAAATGTAAATGCAAATATATGCAAAACAATATAATTAAGTCGAAGGATGTATCTGAATGATTCTGTGATTTTTAAAAAATATATTAATACTGGTTATCCCAAACTTTATATATAAACTCGCAGTTTAAGGGTGTAGTGAGTCCTAAAGTCAGCCCAGACGACCCAATTTGGGGGCATAGGACATCGTGACCTGAGCCTGAGTTGCAAGGATAGGGTTAAAGGTTATAACTGAGGGTCTATAGCAGTGCTGGCTAACCCTTTCACTGAGTGATGGTGTTATTCATCAGCGCCTGTCCCTGATGTGCAGGAGCTGATGACGACATCATCGCTCCTGTGTCGGGGCAGAGCTCTGTCCGCAGCTACTCTTCCTAGATCTTCCCTGCGAGCAAGAACTCCTACAGTGTAGGCTGCGGATATGACCTGTAAACTATCCCTAGTTCATGTTGTCACTTGTTCTCTGTCTTTATTGTCAGTTTTGAATGCAAGAGTAGCAAACTGATGCAAATTCATTTTGACAGTAGAATTTACCCTTTAATGAATAGGCCCCAGTCTGTCTTTCATTTTGTTTTATATAAAACAGATGCCCAGCCATCATCCCAGCTGTAGCATCCAGTTTCCCTTGACAAGCAGGTTGGAAGTTGCAGCATTAATCACCAAAGGATTTGCAATATGGACACTGTGCTCAATCAAAACACATGGTTATCTGCCAATCAAGCAGGACGAGGAGGGGATGACTACTTTATCTCTGCAAAACACTCAACCAGTCTTAAAAATACGAGAGATTTAAACATGAGAAAGGACCAGAATTCTGAAAATAAACTCTGTAAGAAACAATGGTTAATCACCAGTGAGGTGGGTGGATTGAAAACGCCCCTAATTGTTGTATAATTATGATATTGTAAACTGTATTTTGCTAGCAATAGTCGGTAATCTACAGAAAGCTTCCTTTCCCTGTATGATGCATATAGTACAATAATCATACACTTTTCTTTTTGCATTTCACCTATGTTATTCTGTAAATTCCATTTCACAAATAAGATCTCTATGACTACAGGGAATAATTGGTGCAGGAGCGCAATCTGTTCCGTTACCTTAAATACATTTTTTTTAGTAAATGTCACTGTCACCTCTCAATAACCATGTTTAGAATGTGCTACATGACCTTTAAATGACTTTCTAATGAAGTATCTCATAGCCTCCCGAGTCATTTTTCTTTTATTATTGAAAATTTTTTTTTTTTTTTTTTTTAACGTGGGAAGTAAAATTAGCTGCTGCTGCTGCTGCCTTTGTCTGGGGGAAAGGAAAAAGGATTCAGTGTAACATTTTAATGAGAATTAAAAAAAAAAGAATATATAAAAAATGTCAAATAAAAAATGTCGACTTTTCCTGTGTCTTGTTTAAATCCTCTAAGGCGAATTATGCTTTTCTTGTTTGCTTATCACATGTACAAGGAAAAATATGAAAACACTAGGGAACGTTTCATAATTTGATGACGAGAACCCAATCCATCAGTTTTATAAAATGCGCATTGCATTGACCTTGCATTTTCTGCTCCCATCACATAATCATGTGCACAAGCACCTCATTTTATAGCTGGGAAGAGGAGGCCTTAAAGCAATTTCCCATCTGGTTCAATTATTAAAGGGTAAATATACATTACTTACACTGCAGATGGGGAGTAAATATGATTACATGGCCTATATCTGTAAGCTGTCATGCTTAACTGATTGAAAAATGTTAAATGGATATTTCACCTTTTAGTGAACTATTCCCTTAAAGGCTGTTTAGACTGGAAACTATGTAGCTGCTACTCAGAAATAGGTCAGTCGCTGCTACAATTTGTAGAAAAATGGCAGTTTATACTTGTTCCAATTTTAGTGGCATTGTTGTACCTCTTAGCAATTACAATACAGTAAAGCATGTAGGATGGGTACTATACAAAGAGATAAGATATATACAGAGATAAGCAAAACAATTGCTGCAACAAGTATAAACAAGACTGTACAATTTTAGGGCAACTCCATTAGATTGAACAGTATTCTGAAAGTTGCAACTACTAGATACATTTTCATGAATGTAGAAGTCACAGAGAGTGTTACAATCACTGTTGTGAGTGTAAACTATGCTTTAAAAACTAATACAGTATCAGACTGGAATCCAGAAGGAAACAAGAGATCAGGGGCCCAACGGGAAACAAGAGATCAGGGGTCCAACAAGAAAGAAGAGATTGGGGGCCCACCAGGAAACAAGAGATAAGGGACCCACCATGAAACAGGAGATCAGGGACCCACCAGGAAACTAAAGACTGAACCCAACAAGAAACATGAGATTGGAGTCCAAGAAAGAAGAGATCAGTGGCTCACCAGGAAACAAGAGATCATGGTCCACCATGTTACAAGAAACTGGGGGCCTACTAAGCAAAAGATTTGTTTCTTTTGTTCTTTTATTAATATTAATAATGTTGAGATCCTGACTTAGGCTTTTTGTAGAGAACACTGTACAGGCATCCCAGCAAGCATTGCATATTACATTGTTTTTCCTGGGTGTTTTTTCCGCATTGATATATATTTTGATCACAATCATTAGTGATATCAAGGTTGGCACCTAATACACTGTAAGTTGTAACTTTCCTGGACTGTGGCCAATAGACTAGACCCTCGGCTCCCATTTGTACAGCAATTACAACCGGGGAGAGGCGCCAGACGTTGTCGTGCTGAGAAAGCAATGGCTTATAATTAAGATGTGACCAATTAGCATGGACCTTGTAACATATGTTTGGGGACCCGCAGACATCTCTGGCAAGCAGGAGTGGCTCATCTTCCTGAATACATATGTAACAGTCAGGACAGTAGGCACTGCCAGTAAATATCTAATTTATTTTTCTTATTACCATAATAAAAGAGCTAATATCCCAAATAGTAGGTTTCTAGCAGTGATAATGATAATGCACAGCATAGGAGGCTATGCTGTGGGCCAAGCAGGACCGGGGTGCAGATTGTGTACCGGGACCCATGCCCTATAGCAGTGCTTAATTTCTAAAATATTTTCAGCCCCCTTTTCCCCTCCACCAGGAAAATCCTCAGATTTGCCTGCGATTTGCTGGCAGTGCGGTATTGCTACTGGTAAATCACAGGTCATGTGATGTGGTCACTTGACCAAAAGCCAGGGCAAGCGGAGTCAGCAACCTACATTGATCCAGCTGAAAATCAGCCCTGCGTTTTAATTTTGTCACTGTGCGGTAAAAATACATATATACATA
>WMED01022323.1:0-11696 GCA_019650415.1 Pipa parva | reverse complement strand
TAACCATAAGAACACCTCCAGCAGTAACCATAAGAACACCTCCAGCAGTAACCATAAGAATACCTCCAGCAGTACCCATAAGAATACCTCCAGCAGTATAATTCATTACAAATGTTATTCTTCCACTGCTGACTTCAGCTGTAAAAGTAAAAGAGAATCTGGACAACCCCAAGCAGGGGTGTCGATGTTTGTTACTGACCATTTTAAAACAAATTATTTAGCCATAAACAGCCACTAAAATTACTTTTAAAAGAAAGGAGAGCTAGAATTCAAGATGGCAACTTCTCATTGGGCGTGACACGTTACTAAGTCTTTGTAAAGTATTGCTCCTATTGATGAATTCCCATAAGAGTCCATCCAGTCAATGTGGGGGCAGGGGCACTGTTTCTTTTAACCACAATGCGATAAGGCAGAGTGAGGCATATATAGCTATATGGAAAGATTCTATGACAGCTTAATAATCCACATGATTCTGGGTTGCCTGTGATATAATATTATGTACAGAGAACTGGCAGCCATAGGGCACTCTCAGAGCAACAACTGATATTTAACTATTTCTGCTGCGGTAGCAGGTCTGGCTGGGGTAGAATCACTCATGTCCTCCCTTGATTACTACTGTCAGGAAATGCCAACGATTGTTTCAGTGGAAACCTTGGGGGGGGGGGGGTAGATGGTATCACTTAAGTTCTCTTCTTCACACAGATGACCTACCTGAAGCCAAGGATTCAGAAAATGAGCCACATAGGCATAACCGAGTTAGAATCCTAACTATGCACTCCATAGTTAGGATTCTAACTCAAGGGACACACACTTGCAATGGATATGATAGGCCAGACAAGATTAATCACAGTCAGATAAAACCTGTGCAAATTGCAGTTAGGGCAATATGTACGATGCTAGTACTTACTAGTTGCTCTAATGAAGTTCTCAGTAAGCATCTGGTAGCAGAGTGCATATGACTGCTTCCAAATGGGAAGGATTTACTCTGACTGGTTAAAAAGTCTGTCAGATTCCCATTGATTGGCTGTAGTTTGGTCCTAACAGTTTAGCAATGGGGATTGGTTAGAAACTTGTGCACAGGTTACAGAACTCCTTTTTATGGCTTTTGCAATTTATATAATACATAATTTTTTTTGATAAATGTGGTCTTCAAGAATAAACTTATGTTCCCATTTCATGTACAGATTGTCCTATACCACTTCTCCTACTTCTATTGCAAACTTATTATCTTAAACATACTTGTTCAACAATATACTGTATTATTATATATAATATATAGCCTTAGCTAATTTCATTGATACTTTTCCTAGGTTAGTTAAAATACAAGCAGCTTAAGATAGAACTTTTTGGGGGTTATTCACTAAAGTCCGAATGTTTGCGTATAGGTGCGAATTCGCCAGATAAAGACAGTTGCAATAGGCTGCTACTGTCGCAGTCGCGTCTTTATAATGAGAATATTGTCGCAGTTGTGATTTTATTATGGGAAAATTGTCGCAATCTTAACTTTAAAAAATTGTCGCGACTTTACAATGGGGAAATTGTCGCGGATTTGCTATGGGAATCCACTGTTTGAGAATTCGACAGTCGAATTCGCACCTTAGTGAATAACCCCCTTCATTTCAATGGGAGATCTTCTAGTGCTACTGATCCTTTAAAATATAAACTAAAATGTGGCAAT
This sequence comes from Pipa parva, assembly GCA_019650415.1. Taxonomy (NCBI): domain Eukaryota; kingdom Metazoa; phylum Chordata; class Amphibia; order Anura; family Pipidae; genus Pipa; species Pipa parva. Next base: position 10,018 of record WMED01022323.1, on the reverse strand, counting down.
CATTTATGGTTTATTTTTAATTCAATCCTTTCAGGTTGTAACAGCACATGTAATATTCCTGGAAAGAAAACTTAGAAACTGACCCAGAAAAAGCTTGTTGTTTGAGTACGGCAAAGTTCATTTACTTGAACACCTTGTGATGTACATGTTTTTTCACATTTATCCAATAAACTGCAGAAATCGTCATTCGCTTTAATTGACATCGGACATAACAGACTTACCGTAAACCGCCAACAATATGACAACAACAGTCAGGGCAATGACGATGAAGATAGTTAAAATCAAAATGTTGTGCCTTTTTTCCCTCAGTCCTAGAAAAATAAAATAATGCTTAGTAATGTAAGAACTCTTTCATTGTCATAATTCAAAATTTATCTTCAAGGTTACTTTTGAATTTACTTCAATACTTATAGACCACCCACTAAATAACAGAAAAGGGAGTGGATTAGCAACTGACCAAAGGTTTTTCCTCCTACCCCACTGGATGATCAAGGTGGGGAGAAGGGGTCCTGACAGACCCCCACCCACAGCAGATAACCACGACCCACAGGGTTAGAAATCCCAGGTATACCTGCAAAATTGCATTCAATTTTGTCAACTGCAATCACGCCGGTAAGGCTGCATGCGGCATGGCTGTACTGCTGGGGAGAAGGGAGAACGTTTAATTTACTGTATTTACATGTTCTTTGCTGGTTTTACATGTGTTTGATTGCTGGTTTGTTTGTTTTTTTTGCTGTTTGGATACATATGTTATTTTAGCTTTTGAAGTGTTTTAATGCTGGTAACTTTGATTTTATTTAACCTATTCTTTGCTAGTTTAAAAGTTTTAAAGGTTTTGCCCACGTGTTTGTAAAGGTTTGAAACTTTCAGTGAGGTATGTGAAGAACTTGTATGTGTTTTGGATTTGGTTTGTATTGCTTCTTCCGATCTGCAGAGTCAGAATCCGTATGATTATTACGAATTCCAAACACACCTCCCCAGCAGGATGAACACAGTACAGATTCTTGGCTGAATGTTTGGGAATGAACGGTGCACATTGTGGGAATCTACTATAGATATGGGGCTGTTGGAAAAGGCTTTTCTGTTGGTTTCTCTCTACAATAACAAGTATCTAAAGTCAGGACTGCGACAATATTCTCATTATAAAGACGCGACTGCGACAGTAGCAGCCTATTGCAACTGTCTTTATCTGGCAAATTCGCACCTCTACGCATTAATTTGGACTTTAGTGAATAACCCCCCCCACCCACCAAGTTCTCAGCAATACCCTTTGGCATCAGATTTGCCTTAAGTGAGACATTATTCATTACTCTGAGATCTATTACTATCATCTGATTGATCAGAGTGATTGTTGGCCTGCAGGGTGGGACTCCTCATTGAGCCCACCTGGGATTTCTCCGATCTCCTGGTGGACCAGTCACAACGCTGTTGGTGAGGCCGGGGGCTCACATTTTTATCTACACAGTAGGTCCTTTTTTAGGCCTGTGATTTAGAGAATAAATCCACTTTTTATGTCAAGAATATAATGAAAAGAAGTTAATCAAAGTGATTTTGTGAATACCTCAAGAGGGCCTGGCTGATAAGCTGCACCTCCACCACAGGATTACCTGGCACCCCTTCCATACCATAGTAAGTTTAGCTTTATTTTTTTATCCATAGGGAAGGGGGTGGCAGGACAGATGGACAGGCAACATATTGCCCTAGGGACCAAAGGAAGTAAAAGGAAGTATAGGCACCAGAAGGTAGCTTAGATAACACCCTGGGTTAAGCGGTGTCAAGTTTTACTGTGACACAACATAATTCTGCTAGGAAGCTAATTTGACATACTCTTAAAGTAACTGAGACTCATAACAACTCAATAATAACTCATAAATAAAATGAAAATTCACTTATACGTACTGCAAACTGTGTCACTAATATTTGTTCCTGAAGCTACTTCTTCCTCTTCATTGTTGCACCTACAAAAAATACACTCTTGTAAAGCGTCCCAATGGCATATTTACAACGTTTGCTAATAGAATTGTACCTCTCTCAACAAACACACTGTAAGTACAAAATGTAAAAAGAAAAAAATTCAACAAAAATGTATCAAGAATTATAATGAACTAAAAACGCTGCTGCCACATTAGTAGGTCATCACAGAAAAGGAGACTAACTCCACCAGCATCAAAACTTACCAGCCCAAAGGGTACCCACCGACAGCCTGAACCACTGTATTATAAGTTTTCCAAACCCAACTTCTGTACCAAAGGCTTAAAGTCTGCCTATTGCACAATATCACAGATACTATCTAGGATTGTGCCTCATATACAGACAGGGACTGTGACATCACTCTATCTAGAGCTGATAGGGACAGAGTAAATCATCAATCTTGACAGCACCATCAGGTCATTTTAATATGCTCTGTAGAGTGTTTATTAGTTTGTTAACTTGTTGTTTTGTAGATGTCTTCTCGCCCCTTTAAGCCTCTGTATGCAACCTTAATATTGTGATAATTGGCTTCTGAAACAGACTTTTTTTTGTTATTGTGCATTTCCAGTAAGTGTGTACAGATGAGATCTGCACACAATTAGATCGTTTTCACTTACTGCTATGCCAAAGAAGACACTGTCTCATCACCTGATGAAGGAAGGTTCATCCCTCTGAAAAGTTGTGTTTGTGTTATGTGAGTTTGCACATTAACTAACACTATTGGAATTCCGGTCGTCCATCATTTTTTCTATGTGGATGTTAAGGGCAAGGTGCTCCCTGGGACGGTACCGTGAGCTGCTGACTTTATTTTATTTGAAAAGGAAACACTGTCCTGACACCCGCCACCTTGTGGCCACATCACATTGCCTAGGAATGGGATGCTGTGCAAGCTCCTGAGCTGATTTGCTGTAACTTAGATTTATCGCTTCAGAGCAGTATCCTTCCTAGTGGTCCTCTGATCCTTCTCCAAATGCTTCTGTTTGTTCCTGTTCTGCTCATCCAGCTCCAAATGCCAGTTGCAATTCTACTAATCCTACTTTTAGTAGTTCCAGTTTTGCAGTTCCAGTTGAAAGTTCTGCCAGCTGTTTAATATCCAGCTGCCACTGGTGCAAGGCTTTCCTGGGGAACTACCACCTGGGGGACTACCACCTGGGGACACCATTTCAGCAAAGGCCATTCCCCATTACAGGGATTAAGACTGAAGACTTGATACTCCCTAGGATCGACACCCTGGGTTCATCCAGCACCAAATCGACTGGGGCATATAGGATCCACCCTTAGACTTTCCAAATCAATACAAGATAGAGTTGTACCAGTTACCACAAAGCAATTGGCTGCCATAACCATTAATATTCTTAATATTAATTCTGCAGGCAGAATTTTTATTTAATCCGGCATAGCTTGTGCTGTCACTGAAATGAACAATCCCTTGTTTCCATATATTTTCTCTATATTAAAGGAGTGGGCATGGGTGCAGCAGGTTCCACAGAATAGTAGGAGGTATAGGCAGTGGCTTTAATTGTGCAATACATAGTATAACTACATTAATATAACTACTGGCAGAGGTTAATATCCACCATTCTTTTTCTTTTGTTTTCAATAGTCTATATTATATAGGAGTAAAATATAACTGAATGCTAATATATCCTACCTTGTCCATTTCTTGCACGGTTCAGTGTAAGAAGTTGTATTAGAGAATGATCCAGTCCCACATGGAGAGCAGTGGGTGTCAGAAACATTGGTTGCTGCAGGAACATCAAATACAGTGGCATATGTGAAATATAGCAGTCATTCATTTTAATAAATATGTGATACTAAATGGCCCACCTAGAATATGTTGTTTGCTATAAATATTTGTCTAGTAGTCTTTAGCAAGCACCCAGCAGTTGATCTAGTGCAGGGGTTGGCAAACTTATATGAAGAGGGAGCCATTTCGCTCCCTCCTCCAGCGACATTTTTTTGTGAGCCACAAAGGGGGAAGAGCACACTTCTCCCGACCACATGACCTGCCAACGGCTAATCAGAAGAGGCGTCGGAGGTCAAGGGCAGGGCTTCGGAGGTGCGCTCCAAAGCCAAAACAAGGAGGCTAAAGAGTCACATATGGCTCACGAGCCGCACATTGCCAACCGCTGATCTAGAGCATTTAAAATAATGAAAGCAGACATCTGAATTATTTTTGTGGGTTGCTACACTTGATAAATCTATAAAAACCTTTTTTTAATGCCAGGATGCTATGAGGGTTGACATCCGAATGAACATTACTCTTATGTTAATAATGAATAGATTTCAAAAAAATCACTTGTTTCCTTACCTTTCTGCACAACTCCAAATCCAGGGCTGCAAATGGTGTTTTGTACACATGTTTCACATGATGGACTGGAACAATGTCTACCAAGCATGCACCTGCATTCTACATTCCTTTCAGTAGTGCCCTCTGCCACTTCTTCCAAACCAGCATCTGTTGAGTGGGATTAAAAAAATAAAAAGATGCTGGTGCATATTGAAGTGTAAGAACAATAAGATACTGTATAATACAGAACAAAACAAATATAAATAAATAGATATTAAATGTAACACAGGAAAAACACTAGGATGGTTCATACTCGGGTCGCAGTAGGCATGAATGTGGCAAGTGGTCTCCTTGTTCCATTTGGATTGGAACTCTCCAGATTTGCAGTCCACGCAAACAGTGTCCACTTCACCTTCACATTCTTTTGACACACGCTTCCCTGGAAAATTCAAAAGAGATAGTAACTCACAGGCTTAGGAACTAAAGTTAACAAATACAAAATTAGAACTTATAATCATTCATTCATAAGCTGTTAGCTATTCATTCATAAGCTGTTAGCTATTCATTCATAAGCTGTTAGCTATTCATTCATAAGCTGTTAGCTATTCATTCATAAGCTGTTAGCTATTCATTCATAAGCTGTTAGCTATTCATTCATAAGCTGTTAGCTAGCTTTGGAAGCTGGATTGATGTTCCATGCTATTATTTAGTCTATGGACATGTCACAGAATGTTTAGACCACACTGCATACGTATCTCTGCTTCAGCATTGCTATACAGAACTGGATGCACAGCAGTGGAGTAATAACAAAGACAACTGTTGCCATGGGACCTTATGGAGCAGAAACTGTGCACTTCTCAATAACAAGACCTATAACAATAATGGTCTCTTATGTCTAAAGGGGAGCTCCAGCCTCTGCATTAGTCTTGTAAAATGTACTTACTTTAGCCAAATATTTATGTTTACGGTAAACTTTCAATAAGTTGTCTGAAGTCTAAAGATCTCTAAATTAAATATCTTAAGTCCACATTTTCTGCTCAGTCATTCATCCAGCAGCTATACCCAAAAATATTGCTGTAATATACTGCAATCTGAACTGCATCCCCAAGGATCCCATTGGTCACTAGACTAGGAGAAATATGTTAACTTGCGGAAGAATTTGGCTTAGACTGTTATTATTGGGTACAGACATTAGCTGAACAGAATTTTATTGGAGGAGATGCAACAGTCCACAGGAGTGTATGAGATACACTTACCCAGCTTATCTACTGTGGTCTTGCTTTGGGGGTTATAATAATTCATTGTGCCTGAGGGGTTTAGTAAAGAGCCTTAGGCTAGCAAGAGTTGCTTTGTTGTCTGTGTGTTTCCAGGGTGGCATTTGTGCAGCTGTCCCATTGAATTACATTCCATTCAAAAGTATACAATGAGACAAGACACTTGCACACATTTTTCTTTACTGTGACAATCACAATATAAGTTCATGGGGGACTGTTTGCTACAGATGTACTTTGTTGCCGGTTAAGATTTTTTTGTTTTCTGCTTGTTATAGTTGCTTAGATATTTTGGAAGCTGGGCATTTGGCTTTGTAATCATGGCAGGTTCATGGGTATCCTCATATTTACAAGATTTCCACCGTCCTACACACCACTTTAATTGCAAATGGCAACTCTTCTATGCAATGCATTTTGATTCACTTTGCTGATGTTACATTGTTTATTGAATAGCCATTCTTGCAAAAAATTGTAGCAGATGAAATCATATGTCTTTGATTATGATCAGGGGGAGAAGTTGGACATTAATGAATTCCTTCCACAGTCCTATCACATGTCATAGAGTTTAAAGGGGAAATGGATTGTCATTTTTTTGGTTCCCTTCTTAAGAATTGTGGCAGCAACCTGTCCAAACCACTTGACAAATATACATTTTCTGGTTTACTCTTTTCATTTTGTCCTTAAAGATCTGTAAAAATCTACAAAAAAAACCCACCTTTTTCCAGGGAAATATCTCACATCACAGCTGACCACAAAGTCACGGACAATAAGACACAATTAATAAAGTGTTTGTAACATCACTTACCTGGACTACATTTGTTACAACATCTCCCATCTTTCATGTACTCTGTGTCAAGACATGTGATTGCGGAACTCTAAAAAACAAAGTCAAAGATAACTGTGTGTGTGTGTGTTTGTATATACACATATATACACACATATACACAATATAATATTTTATGATCTTTTCAGTTCAGTTTTGAGTCTGTTTATATTTTAACTTAAAAAGTAGTAAGAAGTAATAGTATCCAGGATCATTAGGCACACCTATACAAATCAACAAAAAAATATTAGTTGTTTTGTGACTTTGACATTAAGGGGGTTATTCACTAAGGTGCGAATTCGACTGTCGAATTCGCAAACAGTGGATTCCCATAGCAAATCCGCTACAATTTCCCCCATTGTAAAGTCGCCACAATTTTTTTAAGTTAAGTTTGTGACAATTTTCCCACAATAAAGTCACGATTGTGACAATATTCTCATTATAATGATGCGACTGCGACAATAGCAGCCTATTGTGACTGTCTTTATCTGGTGAAATCGCACCTATACGCAACAATATGGACTTTAGTGAATAACCCCCTAAAGGAGACCTAAAGTAATAAAAGAAATATGACAAACTTTCCTTATATTAATACACAGGAGCCAGCACGAAGCTCCGTCCACATAGCGAATCAGTGGTCCTAATGGGTTTCAGCATCATCACTTTCATTGCGGGGCCAATGAACACGTTCCTCGCAATGGGCGTGATGATGTTGAAACCCATTTCTATACGCCGCAGGGCTCCTGTGTCAGTCTAAGCGCTGCGAGCTCTGCCTTAGCAAAGTGAAATTACAGCACAGATGCAGCTGTGATGGAAACAGTGAAACTTAATATAAAGTAAATCTTTTTTTTTTTAACTTTAGTTCTTCTTTAAAATGTAAAAGAAAAATGTCATTAGCATTTTGTGCTGTAGTATTTTTCATGTGTTTTATTTCTTTTCTCCTAACAGAAAATGGAAATTGAAATATCCTTTTTTTGATTGCTGGGACCAGTGACCCCTTGTATCAGACTGAATCTAGTCAGCGCCTCATTGCTAGTATCAATAACCCAAGCAGCAACACAGGCACTTTAAAAAGTTTAAAGCTACAACTAACCCTTTAAGTTAGGGCTGTATGTTGTCCTTTAAGATATGGCGCCAATAGGGCCAGAGCCGCTACTGCTCAAGAACATGACAAGTTGTTGTAGTGTGAAACCTGTGTCCTGGTGAGCCAGTCCAAGACTGGTCCATTCATCTATCTGCATACAAAACCACCCACAATGCTAACAGTGTCATTCATGCAGGACACATGCAAAAGAGGTACTCTTCTAGGGTATTGGGCCATGTGTAGCATTATTGCTACACATACAGATAATACCAGATGCCCCTGGAGGGAATACTGCTTTTATTTAATCAACCAAACCGGAAACTGAAAAAGGGAACTTTGCAGTTCATTTAACATGAACGGTTCATTTAAAAAGTAATTTGTTCACATTATAATGCGTATTTTTAGTATGAATTATTCTTCCTCTTCTCAGAAGACCAGTCAGAACCATTTATTGAAAATATTTCAGCAACGCTGCTCTTTACATACTACTGCAGAGGACTGTGGGTAAATCACAGCTTTCATTTCTCAGAGGTTAATATTACACAGAAGGGAGAATTCACAAAGTTACCTGCAAAATGTTAAAATGATCATCAATGTCAGTTTATAGAATGGAAATGGATAACCAACCGCATCTCTACAAATGTTTTTATAACAAAATCTGGTTTGTTTTTCCCCAACATCTGATTTTTCACTTCCAAAGGCATCAAAGGATTAAGCAATCATTGTACACTATTTCACAAACTCTGACATTAAATGACACTGGAAACAATAAGTATTTTTAATGACTGAGATCCTACGCCAGGGGTAGGCAAACCACGCCTCTGGAGCCGCACGTGGCTCCTCTGTTTGTTGTATTCTGATGTTGTAACAGGTAAAATTTAAAAATGATGAAAACTTTTAAGAGTTTCTAAACTGTTATGTTTTGCGGCTCCAGACGACTTTTCTCTAGCGCAGTGGTTCTCAACCTAGTTGAGACCGCAAACCCCCCTGGGCTGTCGTCACGCGTGACGTATTGAGCCCGACGTCATCGCGTGTCACATGATGACGTTTGGGCGAAACATCATCACGTACACGTGTCACGTTGTGACGTCAAGCCCGAACGTCATCACGTGACACGATCACGTCAGGCTCGATACGTCACCATGCAGGAACCCTATATAAAGGGACCTGCAGTCTCTTCCGGCTTCAACAGCATGTTCGCGATGCCTGTGAGAGCGTCGTTCAACCCCCAAAGGGGTCGCAACCCACAGGTTGAGAACCGCTGCTCTAGTGAAAGAGGGGGCAGAATGGCAATTTTGATATTAAAGTCTGCCGACCCCTGTCCTACACCAGCACTATATAGGAATATAACATACTTTTGATAATGTGGATTTGGATTAATCCAATGAAAACTGACAATGCTGATGATCCAAGGTAGGATCACATTTTTTAGCTACAAAAAACACCAACAATACAAAACAAATCCAAAATACATACAATTTTGATCATGTAGCCAAGGGGGACAGGAATCAGTAACCTGGAGGGGGTCAGTTGGCCTTATCCCCTAGGCCATTACCCCTCTTCTGCTACATGGTTGAGGGCCATGAAATTAAATATGTCTCTACCCCAAGTTAAGTGGTGGGGGTCCTAACAATAAAATCTAAACCTCCCCCTTGTTTTAAGACCTCCCCTGTTCCATATTAATTTAGAAATTGTGCAAAAGATACATTTTTTTTTTCATCATTTCAAATAATCTGAATGTGAATCTGGGTCTGAATCAAAAACCAAAACTTGTGTCAAAAACGGTGGAATCCAAACTGGAGTGATGCAAACTGCCAGGGTTTGTGAAGAATCTGAATTCAGTTATTGTAAAGAAATACTGTGCATAAATCGCATAAATCATCAATGCTGTATGTTTTCTTTTCTGGAATGTAAAGGATACATTACATTCCAAATAAATAAATATATTTATATACAATATAAATAAAAATAATGGTTATACTCAGATTCTGTTGATTAATTAAAGGGGCACTACTATAGTACTGATATAACTCCACACATACATAGAAAACTCCTTAATACTAAGCCAATTGCTGATATAAATAGTTAAAAAACGTTTGGGGAAGAAATAATACTTGCTGTTTGTTTTCCTTAATTAGTTTTCCTGAGAGTTGACATTTTCCTCCCCCCGCTCCCCCTCCTCTTTCCCCTTTGCAAGTCAGGCAACATGAGAAGAAAAAGATGCATGACTGCTATTGGTTAAGCAGTGTACTGACCTTTTGGCCACATAAATTAAGTTGGAATGCAGGAGATTACAGAGGGAAAGCTGACTTGTGCACATGTGCTAAGTAGTAAGTAGGGCAAAAATGTCCGGGGGAGGGTACCTTTTCATGGAAAACTGGCCGGTACACATCACACACACATTTCCTGGTGTGGGAGTTTATCACTGCTGCCTACTCAATCATCCTGCATCACATGAAACAACTACTGGGGAGAAACACTTCTCACTAAGGGGGTAATTCATCAAGCAGTGAAGTGAGCTACAATGTGATCGGCTCACTTCGCTAATAGTAGTATGCGAGCGGACATCAGCATGCGCA
>WMED01022322.1:0-11058 GCA_019650415.1 Pipa parva | reverse complement strand
CCACACACACACACACACACACACACACACACACTTCTCCACTGATTTACATTTGAAAGCTTTAAGGAAACCCTTATGAGTTTTATGGCTACAGAGCACTTAATATTTCACTCCTTTTTATGTCTGCTCTATGCCATTACCTCATTCAGATCTACATTTATCAGCTTCTGCAGCTACTGGGATTTAACTCTTCATATTTATATACTAGTTGGTCTGTTGAGCTGTGGAAAAGGTCAAGTTTGAGCTCTTGAAAAAAACACTGTAGAACAGATCATGCATAAGCAACAACTACATCCCATTAGCTTTGCACAGGTTTAATATAACATTATGTCTGTCTTACATGTTACAGACCCAGGCCCAACAAATAGTTTTCATACTAACCTGCCCCCACCCATAATAGCATTTTACACAAGGTGTTTGTTCAATTTTCTGTCAGCTGTTTTTCTTGGAGTTGTTTTCAATAAAATAGAATCCATTCTGCAGCAGTGATGTACAACCTTTGGTTCCCACTATCTTTGGTTTGACTGTTGGAAATTGCAGCCCTGTTACAGTGAGGCCAGTGGTTAGATATCTCTGATATAGTCATATGCAACTTGCATGGTGACTTTGATCTCATTGGTGCGATTTGTTTCCGAAAGTACCAGTGTAGCTTAACCTGTACCAAGTCATCATGGCTTTTTGTCTTTTTCTCCTGCTTTTTGGTCTATGGTTCCCTTTTGGGGGGGGATTGGTTGTCACAGAAGAAACCGTGCTACTAACTGGAATATTGAGTGACTACTGCAAGCAACATGTCTTCTGTACAAACTACAGTGGCTGACATCCGTACAAGAGCTGAAGGTAAGCAAATACTGGCATCTTGCAACAATTGTTACACTGAAAATGGCCCATATACATGCTATCCACTTACTCTAATCTTCAAAAAATATGACTTTTTTTTAAAATATGATGTTTTGAAATACATCAGTACTTTAAGGTTGTGGGGCTATCTGACTGCAATAATGAATACATGTTCTATAAAGTTTAATTGGGCACAATCACATGTCTACGATCAGTTACAAAATTTATAAACACATGTGAACATTCTACATTTTGGGCAATGCAGGAGGAAACATTTTGATGCCACCATTTAGAACTCAAATAGAGCACATCCTGTTGATTTCAATGGTGACTGCATTATGTCATACACAGTGTTTGAAATCAATGGGACTTGGTTTACTTTCATTCCAGCATTAAATTCTTTATAGGTATCATCACATGAGCATAGTCTCAAGCTTCAAGCAAGTTTCTTGCCATTATATTAATTTTTGCTAGCTGCAGAAATTCAGAATATATGGCAGCTTTTGGCAAGAATGCCCTCTTTTATGTATCTGTGTAGGGGCCTGCAATTTTGTCCTAGAGTTGTTAGTCGGAGATGCCAGTGTAGTTTCCTGCCACTGCTGTAAACAATTGATTGCCACAATCTCAGTAAAAAAAAGGTTCAGCATTCAGTAATCCAGTGGCCTAATCATAAAGGCTTCAGTGCTTAACACAGTACAAGTGAAGTAAATTACAAGCATAAAATGATGATGATACATTGCTATAAGCACCAGGCAGAGGATGGAGGTCCCTTCTCTGTAGAGCTTAAAATCTAAATGGGAGGGACACTTACATACTCATAAAGGGGTGGAACATTAAGTCTCAGTTTATAAGTGCCAATCAAAAGGATAAATTGCTGCTTCATAAAATGAATGAAAGGCATGAAAACTAGTGCTAGTGCTCCAAGAGGTAGGGTTTCAGTTAAGTTTTGAAAATATTGAGGGATTGTTCTTTAAGGTAGAGTAGTATAAAATTCCAGAGACACAGGGCAGTAAGATAGAAGTGTTTCAGACTGGAATGGGCAGTATTGGTGATTTGCTCACAAAGATAATTGCTTTGTGAAGAATGGAGCTGACAACTAGGAATATATGGGCACACTAGTGAAGCGATGTAGGGAGGGACAATGGAGTGGATTACTCGAAATAAAGGGTTTTCCTTTCTCTCTCTACTCTCCACTTTCAATCTCTGGGTGTTGGCTTTATCTTTCTGCAAAACTGTTTATGTATTTATCTGAAATACTAACTGTAGCTATGAAGGCCATCAATGTTGGAAAGAAATATGAAAGCAGAGAATTAGAAGGGGGCTGCATTTACTATGGGAACCAGACCTGAGAGCCAAGGGTAGGACTCTGTTTATGAATATGTACAGTATTACCAGTGGCACTGAGACTGGCCTGGTGCTTGATTTATTGATGTCTGCAGTCAGTCACTTTATTCTAATACCTGTTTATTTGTTTGTTTCAATGATAATAAAGTTAAATTATGAGAAACCAGGACAAGCATGTTTATCAAAGTAAGCTGTTTTTTTCTTCAACTAATACTAAATGTGTGGGGGATGTTTGTCAAAGGATGATAATGGTACAATACCTTAGTCTTCATCACTTTTGTTGGTGACAAATACCATATTTAGCCTTAACCTTTAAAGGACAGAAACCCCCCAAAATGAGAATGCCTCAAATGCATTTGTAGTTACTATACTACATATTTAATCTGTGCTTCCAAAAATTCAAAATTGTATATAGAAAGTATGATATTTAGATTTCACAATTGAGTTTTGGACTCACTTCCTATATATGTATTATCTAAAGCAGTGGTTCTTAACCTGTGGGTAGCGACCCCTTTGGGGGTCGCACGACCATCTCACAGGGGTCGCAAACCGTTTTGGAGCCCGGTAGTGAGCGCAGGTCCATTTTTATAAGGGTTTCTGCGTGGTGATGTCAGCCCTGAACGTCATCACGTGATGCACGTACATGATGACGTTTTGGCCGAACGTCATCACATGACGTGCGTACGTGATGACGTCAGCACGTGACGTCAGTGCCAGGGGTCCAGGTATCAACAAGGTTGAGAACCGCTGATCTAAAGCAACAATAGAAAACAATGAGATTGGGCAAGGTCTGTATAACAACATGGCTGCTATCAGAAAAGTTAAGAACAGACAGAAAGCAATAAAATTCATAAATAAAGTGAATGATGAATCTCTGTAAAAGTGCTGCGTAAAATAGTAGTGCTATATAAGAATGAATAAATAATAATAAATGTAACATCAATTGTAACATTTTTACAGTGCTGTATCTGACTAACTGCCATGTCATTTCAAATGGGAATTTGTACTTTTTGGTGTTACTGGTCCTTTAAACTTGTTGCACAAACATTATGCTTCCTGCTTGGAAAGTGGATTGCTTTTCTTGTAATAAGTACAGTGTGGTGACACATTTCAAAACTATGATTAGTGCTACTATTGATAAACCAACACATTAAGGGTGGGGTCACACTAGCTGTTTTTAATTATGCTCTGTATCTGGTACTTTTATGATTTCCTTAGTAGATCTTTAATTTCTTTTAAGGTCAAACTGATTCAAATTATTGATCTGTAAAATTCAAAGTGGGTAAAAACAAAGGCTTGTGCTTTACTAGGTAAATTCTGTATTATTTATTGTGGATTCGCAATTCATTTACAAAATATTATGATGTAGTAGAAGGTAATGCAATGAGTTTAAATGTAATGTTTAATTTTCTGTTGTGCTGCAGGGTCAACTTCACACAGATGCAGGGTAAACAATATCTATAGTTTATCATTCTGTTGGCTCCTTCATTCTAGGGGTGATTCTTAAAGTGTGTGTGTGTGTGGGGGGGGGGGGATATTTACCAATTGGTCATTTTTGCTCCAGCACTTCTTCCTGCTCTCACTAGCATGTCAATGTCATCTGCTGCAATTTATTTTCTGATCCTGTGTGTTTCAACGAATTGAGCAAGTGTAGTAGCAGTTTTACATGAGAAAAGTCCTTTATACTCCATTAAATGCTGTAATTGTTGGCCATTTTTACAGCACTTTTTTCTCTCTCTTTTTTGTTTTTGTTAGTAGATGAAGCCGAGATGGTCTGAGTGACCTGAGTGATGTCAATATCAAGGGATGTAGAATTTTATGTTTCTGTATAGGATTGCCTGACCCATCTCCAGGGGCGGTCCTGGTCCTATTGGCGCCCTGGGCCTCCCCCCCGCCCCGTGACACCCCCCCTTGCCCCGCGCTCCCCACTCACCTCGAACAGCATTACAGTGACGCACCTCCTCTAATGAGGTAAGTTGAATGAGATGGCGCTCTTTAGATGGTCGGGTCTTGCCGGCAGCTGCCGAATACAGCTGACAAGACAAGAAGCAGCAAGGAGCACTGTCTCATTCAACTTACCTCATTAGAGGAGGTTCGTCGCTGGAATGCTGTTGGAGGTGAGTGGGGGCGCAGGCCAAGGGGGGGGGTCAAGTTTAGCGGTGGGCGACAGCGCCCCTCAAATAGACTGCGCCCTGGGCTGTTGCCCACATCGCCCATCGGTAGAACCGGCCCTGCCCTTTTCCAAACTGTGATTTTAGGGACATTAAGGGAGTTATTGACTAAAGGTAAAAATTCGACTGTCAAAGTCTCATCACTTTGGGTGGCTACACCCTGATTCTCTACTCCTTATTGACTAAACAGTGGATTCCCATTGCAAATCTGCAACCATGACAATATTCAATATTCCCATATTCCCTGCAATGAGCGTGATGATGTATGATCCCGTTGAATCAAAAAGAAGGAGCTGCACGCTGGCTTCTGTGTCAGCCAGCGCTGTGAAGGAAGCATTGGCTGCCGGCTAATTACAGCACAGCTCATGCTGTGACTATAATCAATCCGCTCTGAATAAGGTAAGTATTTTAACAGTTCTTTTTTATTTTTTTACATTAGGAATCCTTTAATCTGTGATTATTTTCCTAATTGGGTGTGGCCAGTTAGTAGGTGTTGCCAGAAGCACCAAGCCTATGCCAATAAGCTCCTGAGGTATAAATCCAGCACTGGGTAATAGTACACCTGTAACTTACCTAGCTCCAGATGTCAGTATTTACATGCCAGACAGTGGAAGCACTACATAGAATACATTTTGTTCCCTATGCCTGCTGACTTCTAAGCTTGCTCTCTAAGAGGTTTCTCCTCACCAATTCACCCCCCCATATGAAGCAGACATGAAGTTGATTGCTATTTAGCCTGTTTCCACTTGGCTTGAACAGGACTCGGCTACTTCGAAAATCTCGAACTTCCTTTGTGCTATTTTCCAAGTTTCCTTTTATTGGTATAGTTTGCCATAATTTAAGGTTGCAGTAGAATTTGGATTTTTGCAGCAGTTTAGTTCTTCTTTTTTTAACAATCTCTACATACCAATTGAGTGGCAGGCATGGTTAGCTGTGGGTCCTCTGTGGAAGATTAGCTTTTAGGCCCTATGTTTGCTGTATTTGCCATTGCTGATTACCTCTTCAAGATGCCAAAGGAAGTTAATTGGAGTAGAGAGTGTGTAGAAGAGTCACCAGCTTTATTGTTGTGGTTGCCGTTGAATTCTATTGGCCGAGGCCTGTAATGTTTTCCTTATAGAATTCCTAGTATTACCAACACAGCAGACCATGTCACTTCCACTGTGACATGGGTTATTTTTATCAGTGCAGCCTGGTGGGTTTATCAGCACAGTATTTAATCTGAGGCCACATGTGTGTAGTAAGGTCCTACCCAGTGTTTTGTTATGGATTTACTGCATGACAAATGTCATCAAAGTATGAAGAAATGCATGCCCATTAAATTTAGTTGATAAACCCATGTCATTTAGGTTGAAAAAAGACAGATATGGGGATGAAATGATCAATTTAGTGGTGGCAGGAATTAACATTTCTATGTGTAAGAATGCCTAGCTTTTGGTAGGAGTTTGATTATTCCTACACATACATATGCTTCTGAGTGCATACTGCATTTTTTTAAATATGAAATCAGCTAAATTTTCATAAGTTTCCAATTACTGCTATATTTTTGTGCATATAGTGTAAATTGTATATTGCACATAGCCTGTATAATGAGCAAAGTTTGACTTAAGTGTTGCATTCTCACTTGATGTTAATAACGATCACCTTTTATATAAGCACTTCTGATGTCTGGCACATCCTCTAGAGCACTAAAAACACAAAAGATGTGTCTGCATAAAAATATCCAGTGGAGCCTTTTAATTTATTAAAAGTTTGCTTTGTTTAAAGCAGCCTTAAAGTCTTAGACATCATTCACATGGCAGAGCTGAGAATGACTGCAGTCTTGCCCTATTGATTCTGGGCTAAGAAGTGTGTGTTAGAAGATATCCATGAAATATGATGGTAGTTGGAACTGCATGTAGTAGGATAAAGCAGAAGCGTCTGAATGTGGGATCCAAGGTTATCTGCAAAGCATTGTGAATCCTAATATATTAAGTAAATGGTAAATTGCAAGCCTTCGCTAAGTGGCTCTCTTTTTTTTTTTTTCTTTAATTAAACTGAACTGTATACATTAAACATATATAAATAGGGAAAAACTAAAATTCTGTTAAATTCTGGCTTTAGTGAATACATAAATGTAATCTGCAGACTGGACTTTAATTATAGCTTTTACATAGATGTATGCGCCCATAAGCACTGGCTGCCATTATAAATCTGAAATCAGGAGGGTTTTACTGCTTAAAAACAAACAAGTAGTCCTCCTATGTGCACAAACAATATCCAGGCTTTTCTTCACAGCACCAAAATAGCTAAAGAACATGTGTGTTTCAAGGCAACATGTCAGCTATCATGGCTGAGTAAGCTCATCTTGTTTTATTATGTGTTTATAAATAGATAGCCAGTATTATTTTTGCATATCTCCAAAGTTATTTACTATTTTATACTTGGTGAAGACACTCATGGTTGAGAAAAGGCTGCATACTACATATACACTTTTTTTGGGGGGTATGGAAAAGATTTTGACTGAATAAAAAAATGAATTAAAACACAAATTTTCATATTCAGGTTTAGCCCAAATTTTTCTGGGGTATAAAAAAATAAATTGTAAATATTGTAATAAACAAAATTTTTACTGGAACACAACTGGTTAAGCTATAAGGATCTCAATATGAATCTAGTGTTGAATAAAGAAATACTCATCTATATATGAATGTGTTTATATACACGTAACTGTTCCTTGTAACCTGTGGCTTTGGGGAATCCTAATGCTTATACTCCAAAAGCCTACACCAAAAAAGCATTTTATCAAAGCCTGCTACCGCACTCTGTCTCCTGTATTGATAATCGGGAATGTGAGAGATTTATTAGTTACCATCATTTACAAAACCACATGGGTTTCTGTCAGCTGGCCAAATGTATATTCGATAATGCCACTGAAATACTAAAACCTTTTTCCTCATTGCTTTGCCTGTGGCGTGTATTCACTTACCCCCTCCAGTAATTAAAGTCTAATAACTGTAACCTAATAGATTTTGTTGATTATGTATGTCTGTATAGTATGAGGCGAGAACAGTCTAACAAGGGAATATAAACCAAAATATGAGTGAGTTTTCTTCCCCTTTTGTGAATTGCATATGTTTAAAAAGGAAGGAAATAGTATTCTAGTGATGCCAAAATACCTTTGCCCATGGAAAGTGGCATTAAAGTCATTTTTTATGGCTTTATCTTTTTATGGCTATTTGAAGTCATTTATTTTTAAAAGCATTCCATAAAGCTGGTTGTAACGTTGGTAATATAATTTAAAGGGGAACTAAAGTCTAAAAATTATTATAGCTAGAAGCATTATGGACCTTAGAACCTTACTGTAGAACATACCAAAATGTACAGTAGCCCTATGAGACAAAGGATAAATGCCTGTGAAGTTGTCAGCTGGGCAATTCCATGTTTGGCTGTACTGTAGACACTGCACATGCTCAGTGTGCTTTGTTTCCTGTAGGTGAGACCAGCGGTCTTTCTGACTTTACAGAGAGAAATCTCATTTTGTTCTGACAAGATTTAATTCAAGATAGAGTTTCTCGATCTCAAGTTTTTTAATTTTTTTCCATGGAAAGTTAGCCAATAGCCATGCTTTATATTAGGATTACGGCTACCTTTCCATGAAAAATATAGAAAATTCGGGATTGCAAAACTTGATCTCATTATCTCGAATGAAATTTTGCAAGAATAAAACAAGATTTTGTTCGGTAAAGTCGGAAAGACCCAGGGGTTATTCACTAAAGTCCGAATTGTTGCATATGGGTGCGAATTCGCCAGATAAAGACAGTCGCAATAGGCTGCTGTTGTCACAGTCGCATCTTTATGATGTGAATATTGTTGCAGTCGCAACTTTATTATGGGAAAATTGTCACAATCTTAACATTAAAAAATTGTCGCGACTTTACAATGGGGAAATTGTAACGGATTTGCTATGGGAATCCACTGTTTGAGAATTCGACAGTCGAATTCGCACCTTAGTGAATAAACCCTCCAAAGTGTTTTTTCTGACTTTAATAAATTTCGCCCTTGTTTTTCCCCAGTCACTTAGAAGTACATATACAGCACCACTGATGAAGGAAAGAGGCGTATATAGAGAATAAAGATGTCTGTCTCCAGTGACAACTTTACAGGCATATTCACTTGCTGTTGTTGGACTGTAGCACTTCTGAGCTGTTGTAATAAGCCCTATACATAAGGCACATCATTTTTAGCCTAAGTTTTTCTGAGGCTATAGTTTCCCTTTAAGTAGAACCAAAAAATTATTTTGATTTTGCTTTTTGACCAAGGTCATAAATAATATATTTAAAGGTCCATTAAGAATGGTGACAAAGGGTTGGTACTTTTTGCAAAAATAAAATTCTAATCAGTAAGCAGGCAAGTAAATGTCAGTGATTTCAGTAGGCGTATGGGGAGGAATATTTGTCTTGTCGACCTAATTATGAATTTCTTACATTTTAGGCATATTACCTTCTCTGAAATTCAGCAAGCAAGAGACCGTTTTTCAATATCTTTTTTAAGCATGAACATATATTTCTTTTAAAGCTATTTTTTAAATTGGTTTAAAATGCCACTGTCTGACATTGTATATTTATTACATCTTTTAGCATATTAATAAATCCCTTCTAATAAGAGAAAAGAAGAAAAAATACAGGAGTTATGCTTAACTTAGCAATATGTCGTGCTTCATTAATGATTGCACCCGTCCTTTGTAACTGATGATGTGGACCACCGGACTGATCAGCCTTTTGGTTTTTCACTAGGATTTTAATTTTAAACCAGAGATTATAATTCGTAATTGGATATTGTAATGATTTGCTTACAGCCTTTCACATGTCATTTCTGTCATTTTACCAGCAGATATAAATAGCTGGGTAGGAAGTGGGCAGCCTATTTAAAGCTTTAGTTAATAGTAGGAACAGCTTGTTTCACAACAGTATGCCATGATTAATCTTATGCAGGGAGACTAAAACACTAGGGGTTATTCACTAAAGTCCTAATTGTTGCGTACAGGTGCGAATTCGCCAGATAAAGACAGTCGCAATAGGCTGCTACTTGTCACAGTCGTGTCTTTATAATGAGAATATTGTCGCAGTCGCGACTTTATTATGGGAAAATTGTCACGGATTTACTATGGGAATCCGCTGTTTGAGAATTCGACAGTCGAATTCGCACCTTGTTGAATAACCCCCTCAGGTCCTTGGTGGTTTTCATTCTTCTTTAGGACTCTCTCTTTCTCTCAGTCCGATTACAATACAGGATTGATTGTGACACTACACCACATCAGTAATTGTATGGTATAACATTAAGTTGTTTTGCATTTATGCTACATGTAAATAATTTTACCAGTTGCTGAGTAGTATTTGTTTTCATAGATTTGCAGAATGTTGATTTACATATGAGTATTCAGGGGGTTATCAATTCAAGTCTGTATGGCTTGTCCTGTTCACTTAAATATAGCATTAATGTCCAGTTTTGTACACATCAGTGTGTACATTGTGTTAAATGATCATCACAATTATTTAATATATTTAGAACTTTAATAGGAACTTCTAGAGACCAGAGAACTTCAGAGACTACTGGAGCATGAAGCATAACATGCCATCCATGCATCAGTGGACTGAATAGATACTTGTTTATTTTATTAAATTTGCTTGGGAAAGACATACAATTACAGACATGCTGCTAGCTTTAAAATATTTTATTGTCTGGAGAAGCTGTTCTATGGAGGACATAAATGGGCAAAATTTATTAGAGGCGAAGTGATCGATCGATCGAAATTTCGATTGATCAAGCAAATTCTGATTGCTCAATCGAAAATTCGATCGATCGGTAAAATTTACGACTTTAATAAATTTCGCCCAAAGTATGCAGTGACTTCTAATGGAGCCACAGGGACCTTGATCCACAGGCTGAGAAACACTGACAGGCTGGGAAATTGCAGTACAGATTTTGTGTGATATCACAGTGGTACTTCCTTTTCTTTCAGCCAGACCAGACTCCCTTTCTCATTAAGAGGGCTGTTTGTAACATTTGTAATGAACTTCTCTATTGTAATTGGCATTAGAAGTAGTAAATGAGAGTTTTAAAAAATAGGGGTTATGATAAAATTCTTTCCATAACTGCCAGATACTATGAAAATTAGGTGCTAATCTTTAAGGGGCCCATTGACTCTGGGGAAGTCGCCATTTGGTTATCCTTACTGATTTACCGTCAAATTGATTTGTCGAACAAGCAAATGACAGTGGACTTCCGCAGCTGCGTAGTGTGGTGTAGTCAGTCGGACAATAGTAGGATGTGAAGTTATGTGAATTCAACCAGTGAAGTGCAAGAACATCATTCTCTACCACATTCCACTACTAAAGGAATAAGTGAATCATAAATCAATTTCTATGTCGCCTTGTCCCTAGTTTATGTTGTCACTTGATCCATCACTTCTGAATGAACAGCTGCATTACGCAACAATGGAGCCCTTCCATCCACCCCTTAATTCGCCACTCAAATCTAGCGAAGGGAAACAGATGATCTCTGGGAAGTCTGCCTGTCCCAATTTGCCACTTTAACAGACTCTGCCACTTGCTTAATAGGCAAATTACCTGTGCATGCAAAGTAATACGAAAAGCTTCATACGTTCGATACAGCTGAAAGCATCAAAATTGGTCACTTATTCACCACATCACAGAGTTCAATTCGTTAA
>WMED01022321.1:0-11697 GCA_019650415.1 Pipa parva | reverse complement strand
CTGCGACAATTTCCCCATTGTAAAGTCGTGACAATTTTTTAAAGTTAACATTGTGACAATATTCTCACTATAAAGATGCAACAGTAGCAGCCTATTGTGACTGTCTTTATTTGGTGAATTCGCACCTATATGCAACAATTTGGACTTTAGTGAAAAACCCCCAGAATGTGTTAGTAGTGTTAGGTGGGTTTTGTTTTTTTTTGCTTTACCTAAAAGTGAAATTGCTCATTTGTGCTGCTTATACCAAGCCCCAGTTCCTAGTTGCAAATTGAATAGGACCCAAGTGGCAGGTTTGTGGTTGTTTTGCCAATGTGGCTCATTTGCTAAAGCTCCTTATTGGGTGGGGGGAATTAATCAAATGGTATCATAGTTATTTTTACTGTGTAAGGTATTTTGGAAAAGGGGGTGTGAGACAGCGAAAACTACAAATTTTATGTTATCAATACTTGATAAACACCCAAGATATGAGATCATTAGTGGAGCACCTGCTTGCATAATGATATTATGTTACTCTGCAGAGGTTCTATACAGAATTTAGCTTTGTGTATCTCTCTGGGCCACTAGCAAGCCATTCAAGGCACTTTTGTGGTTTCTGTAGAATTTCTTTTGTAAATGTAATACTGGATATTGCTAAATAAATCTCTATGCCACCAATTAAAGAGTACTTCTGTTTTATTACATTGTAATTTCTCTGCCCCAGTGGTTTATGATTGCAATTTCTTCTTCGTCATCCTTTGCCAGCTTTTCAAGGATACTAATTGCCACTGGAAATATTTCTGGGCACACCTCCGTGAGGAAACATTATAACCAGTGTGCCAGCAATTGGATTAATATTACATTCGAATTATAAACAATGCATGCTAAACACCATATGCATATTTTGTCTTTAATTCCTTAAACCTTGATAATCAATGGACTATAATTTAGTTGCCATGTGTTTTCATAATTTATCACATAGCATTAACATGCAGTATCCTTTTATAGTAATTAAATGGTGTCTGTAAATAATATTGTTATAATGTTTTATATTGTAAAAATAAAATATTGAGGATTCTAACAGAATTAATCACTCCTCAACCACAAATATGTATATGTTGCTATAGTGTATCCAAAGAAATTCCATAAAAGAGCACTACTAGAGCTTCTGGAGTGTGATGGTCCATAATACATTTATACATATTCAGAAAGGTTAAAAAAAATAACACCTGTCAGGTTCAGTCTATGCCACTGCTCACAGAAGTCTTTGAGAAACTAATGTTGACTAAGTGCATATCCCAAAAAGAAAAATTCCTATTCAAAATTACTTTCTCCTTAATTCCCAGGTTCTGTTCTTTTCCCATGAGATAGTAAGATATGATTTGTATAGGGCCTGTTAATGACCCTGACTTGTGAATTAATAAAAACTGTTTGCAGTTATAGATTTATTGCAATCACATGTTTACAGTTTCAGGGGGTTTTGTTTGGCTATAGACATTATAATGGAAATCGGGAACTAGGGCTGCTGCATTCTCCTGCCTATTCTGACTAAACATAATTATAATCTTTTCATGTTATTTATTTAACAATCACAATAACCTCAGACCATGTAAATTGCAATCAAATACCTTGTAAGCCACAATATTATATATTACTGTTGACATGTCATGGGCAGAATAAATATCTATTACCCATAATAAACTTTCATTTATCCACAATTAAGAGATAAACAGCAAAATGTTTAGAATGTATAAAATCAATTTATTCAGTGATACAACAAATATAATATTGAATCGAGTATGATTTGGATCCGCTTTATAGTAGCCTGCGCTATAGTTTGTAATTGTACAGTAAAGGAGGTTTAAAAAATATTGGAGCATCAGGCTTCCCTGGTTCATTTCTCAGCTGATTTGAACAAAGTTAAATAGAAAATTGTTATAAGGAAGAATAATTACTCTCTGACTCTAAGATAGTTCTGCAGTTTCTCACAGGAACAATGCTATTATTGGTACGAAAAATACATCCAGTCCTCTTTTGTTAATATATGGTAGCTTCTTTATCTGCCAACTCATGTTAAGTCTTGGAACTTACTGTCCAGTAACATTAATGGAAACTCTGTCCATCAACGTTGCTTAATTGCATGGAGTTGAAAGAAAGGGCAGATATAATTTAACATGAGAGCAGATATTGATTTATAGTATTCTCTTCACTTCATCCTCATTGCCTCAATGTCTTTGTCTTTCTTGCAAGATTAACAGTTTATGCATGGATAAATATAATCCATTTCTTGTTTTCATCCTTCCTTCCCTTGACATCCTTCCTCCTACCTTAAACTGGGCAAGGTACAGAAGGAAATATTCTGGGGGTTATTGGCTAAAGTGAGAATTCTACTGTCAAATTTTCAAACAGCAGATTCCGATAGCAAATCCAAGACCTCAACAATTTTTAAAGTCACTACTGCAGCAATATTCCCATAGTGAAGTTGTGACCGTGACAATATAACCATAATGAAGTCGCGACTGCAACAGTAGCAGTCTATTGCGACTGTCTTTAACTGGTGAATTCACACCTTTACTCAACAATTTGGACTTTATGCAATAATCCCCTAATTGTCATACTTATAAAAATATTGTTGCACGTAGTACAAGGAAAATGTCATATTTCAGGATCCAGATAGTATTTTCAAAGTTTCTCAAAGGTAGGAAGCAGACAAAAACCATTGTGAATGATGTTTACTGATCATTTAAAGACAGAGATAAAAGGGGGTCATTCACATTTAAGTTATGTTGCATTATATTGAGAAAGAAATGGTGCCATTTTTACCCTGCAGAGAAAAAAGTTTGCAATAATCAGAAGCTTGATGCTGACACAGAAAACTTGCACATAGAGATATAGAGACCCAGAGGGGGTTATTCATCAAAATGCGAACAGTTGCGTAGATGTGTGAATTTGCATCAAATTACCACTTCCCCATCTTCACGTATTCATAAAACTCTGCCATGTGAATAGTTCATTTCTAATTCATCTGTATGGCATAGGTGGCTGTTCACTCAAAGGACAAACCAAATATACGGTATATACAGTGGGGAAAAAAAGTATTTAGTCAGTCACCAATAGTGCAAGTTCCACCACTTAAAAAGATGAGAGAGGCCTGTAATTGACTCCATATGTAGACCTCAACTATGGGAGACAAACTGAGAAAACAAATCCATGATATGCAATATAAGTAGGTGCGTGCAAACATACGGTTACCAAACCCTCTAAAGCGAAGGAAGGAACTGGCGGCTCTGTGGGGCAATCTTGGGCTGGGGGGAACAATTTTGGAGCTGGGAGGGCAAATCAGGAGCTGGGGGCACAAATCAGGGGCAGAGGGGCACATTAGGGGCAATCAGAGGCTCGCAGGGGCAAATCAGGAGCTTGGAGTTCAATCAGGGACCACGGGGCACATCAGGGGCAGGGAGAGAACATCAGTGGCTGAGGAGCACTTTCTTTTCAGCAGAGTTCGGCAGCAGCGTGCTGTGGCTGCCAGTAAGCTTCAATTACTGGCAGCAAAATAGGAAATTGGAGCCGGAGCGCTGATGACAAGCGCTCTCGGTCTCCCATTGGCTCATGTGTGGCTAATGCCTTTAGGTACAGCACCTAAACGCCAGTGAGTAGATACTACGGCGTTCGCAGCCACCAGACAGAGAGGCAACGCCGTAGTATCTACAATGGCTGGCTTCGAATGGGTTAAAGTACAGGGCAGGTCTGCCCAGCACAAATATCACAATCACAATAAAGAGATCCCTGGAGTGAAATTAAGGCAGTAGTTCAAGGGAAGAGGTGATTGACAGGCGTGTGGGCGAGCAATAGGGAGGGGGAGGGAAAAGGTGGAGTCTGAAAAGAAAAAAGGAAAGTTGCAAGTTCAGTAGGGGGCAGTAGAGAGAGAACAGGAGCAACAGCCCACCCTCCTTAAATATATATATATATATATATATATATACATCCCGTGTATCTCTTGCTTTGTATGTGCTGCTTTCGGGATTTTCCTTTTTACCCAAACCTAGGAAATGTTAGAACAGAAGGTTAATATTTATATTATGTTGTCTAATGTTTGTATTTTGTTTTAAACTGGGTATGAGCGTTGGCCAATTTGCTTCAATTCAGTGAACAACAATGTTAATTATACCCCAAAATCAGACCAAAATGTAAATCACAATCATTTTTGCCAGCTAATTGCATGGTGCTTTGCCAACAGATTTGGAAGTGTAGAATTTGGCACACATTTTATTATAATGGAACAAATCATGCAAAACAAAAACAAAAAAAAACTAAACTAGGTGGATAATTTACTTTCTACTGTAATGCCAGCAGCAACAATAATTGTGAATTTGATCTGTAACCTGAAAATAAAGTGTTTATTTAAGTAGCAAATATGCAGCTATTAAACAAATAGAAATAAATTCCTTAAACAAATCATTTGTTCAGGTCTTTTAAATGTTCTATACATCAAGCAGGGATATTTGATGTTGTGGTCTAGTTCCAGAATATCAAGCACCCACATGATATTTGTGGGCTTATTATAAGTTAAGTGGTTGGTCAGATTACACATTAGGGTCCATAAGAAGTAAATCAGATATGGGTATTACACATTGGCATACAGCAGACGTACATTAGGAATGCTTTCTGTATCTGCACACTCACTACTATAGTGCAATACTGCACTTGGAATACCCTAGTCAAAATAAAGTGTGTCATTATTGGTATTAACACAGTTAGCAAATGGCTGTCATAAGCAGGATGAAGATGCAATATTTGAAAGCAGGAAGGTACATTCATAGAAATGCCTATAAGGAAACATACTTTATGTTCACTAAATTAGTGATTTATAAGTTTAATATAACTACAGTAAATCCATGTTTTCATGCTATTCTAATTTACTCCCACACATTGTTTCTATGCACAGATTTGAAAAAAAAAAACAGCATTTCCTTGGACAATGTATCTTTTAAAGGCCACTGGAAATCCTGGTGTAGCGTTTCCATATATTGTACAGAAATATTCTATAACATTGCTACAACAAAAGCATACTTCAATTGTTCTTTATTACTTTATGTTATAGTATACATTAGTTAACAATGTAATGTAACAGCTATTTAACCTGTACAAGTACAGGTGCTTAACTCATCAAGTAATTTAATAGCTGATAAAAATAACAGACTATCTTTTGGAACTAATACTGTATATGTGTGCCCGCATTAATTCTGGTTGTATATTATAAAGCAGTTATCATAAAGCATTGGTTTCAAGAAAATGTTAAGTGGAAATTATTTTTTTCATTAAGTCTTTCAAAAATATATGAATGAGAATGTTTGTGGATTTATCACACTGCACAGACAACACATATGCAAAAATAATTTTTTTTTTAAGTGCAGACTTAATTTAGCATCTTCTCTCTCATGTCTCATGACAATAGAACACTAGGGTAAAAGGTACCTCTCACCACTAGACAGGATATTGCAAGGTATCAACTTGAAATCCCTTGTTATATAAGAATTCCATAGAGAATTCCTGACCACAAACACTCTACCTACCTTCTGGATACAATCCGGAACACAAACTTGTTAATTAACTACTCTTTACTGCAGATAAGAAATGACAACTGGTAATAGATATGTACACACACTAAGGGACAAAGAAGACACTGTGTATCCTCTCCAGTAAGCATAGACCCCCCACCCCCACTCCACTGTGTCAAACTCTAGAAATATAATACAACTAATTAAAGCAGAATCCCTAATGCTTGTCTCCTTCCCATTCAAAATTTGTTAATGGAATGGCTCTAGCACAATGATGCCCAACCTATAGCCCGCGGGCCATATCTGGCCCATGACGCAGTGCTATCCAGCCCTTGAAGCTTCTGCCTGCAGTGCAGGAAATTAGCAACAGTTGAGAGGACCTGGTCAGCTTATTACTGAACAGGATGTCTGTTCAGTAATACACTGTCTGCAGTATCTCACAATTGGGTGGAATGCTTCCCCACATTGTTAAGACCCTTACTTCGTTATGTGCTGGAACGCATATGCATTCCATTAGTCAGCGCCGGCTGCTGAATTATATGGCCCCCCCCAGGCCAAAGGTTGGGCATCACTGCTCTAGCATAATAAAACTAACAAAAAAGGCCTTTATGGATGATGTCATTCAGACCATGAATAGAAGCCAAAAACCAATGTGATTAAACTAAACTTTGCAATCACTTAAGGATGACGCTTAAGTTTATTGGTTATGAGCTACGTGAGTCTAGCACAATTAGAGGAGCCTTCAAGATATGGGCCCATTTTTTTGTAGAAGTGCATCTTGTGAAAATCAGAACCTGGCTAGTTTGCTCAAGACTGCAAAGTGCCCCTCCCTGCACATTGTATATATTGTATAGGTTGTATATATTTATTTATATAGCAGCTGGCATCTTGTGTATGCATGTATAATTTTATTTTTAAAGCACCAAAAACATACACAGTGCTATTGTAAGGATTAATACTTACCTGCACCAGCCGCTCCAGCGTCGGGCATCGCGGCGCCGCGGTTCTTCCGGGATGCGGCCGCCGCGCATGCGCACTGACGTCATAGTGCGCACGTCGCGGCAGCGCGCTTTTTTAATTGTTTGGCGAGATCTTCTGACAGGCTCCCTAGCTACAGTATATAAGGGAGACTGTCAGAATAGACCGGCGCCTGATTATAGGTTCTCCTCTCCCTACCTATACGTGTCCCAGCCTTGTGACAGTGTTCCTGCCTTGTTACAGTGTCCCTGCCTTTCCACCGTGTTCCTGCCCTGCTACAGTCCTGGTGTCCTACCTTACTACAGTCCTTGTGTCCTGTTCTGCTTCAGCTATTATTCCAGCTTGGTCTATACCATTGTTCCTGCTCGACTTGCCTGATCACCTTGCCTGTTTGGTCCATTTAGGGAACCTCTCCGTGTTCTGCCTTGGTACTCAATCCTAGGGGCCGCGACCTGGGTTCCCCTCGCAGCGAAGGCCTAACCTACTTGCGGGGGCTCTAGGTGAAAACCGAGGGTTCCTTAGACTCCGCGCCCTAATGTTTGTTTGCCTTGGCGGGGTTCCGGAGGCTACCAACTTCCCAATACGCAAGATCGTAACAGCTATACAGTTTATGCAGAGCTTTATCATTCACTTTAGTTCCTTCCCTGTGAAGTTTAAAATCTTTTTCCCTGTTTATTCACACATAGACACAGACTATGGCCAATTTAGTTGGGCTTCAGTTAACCTATAGTATGTTTTTGGATTGTGCCTAGAAACCCATGCAAGTATGGGGAGGCATACAGACTCCATGCAGATGAAGACCAACCAGGGTGGAACTAAACCCAGAACCCAGCACTCTGTTGACCCATTATCTATAAGTTGGTTGATTGAAAACTTTTGTCATCCTTATCCATAGAACAGAAAAGATTAAAGGGTTATTCTCTAAAGTCCAAATTGTTGCGTATAAGTGTGAACTCACCAGATAAAGACGGTCGCAGTCGCATTTATTATGGGAAAATTGTCGCAATCTTAACATTAAAATATTGTCACAACTTTACAATGTGGAAATTGTAGCAGATTTGCTATGGGAATCTGCTGTTTGCGAATTTGACAGTCGAATTCGCACCTTAGTGAATAACCCCCCACATTCCATTTCTATGTCCTCGCACTGTGTGAAATAGCTTTATTACTATAATGTATTAGCCAGTTCTAGTGGTGCATAGTGGAGTAAAGTGATCTCTTTGGATTAGTGTGACCTTTGCTTCTATATTATTCCTTTGTGGACAATTTGCAACTTTGCCGCCAACTTTGAATTTAATATCAGTGGATTTGCAGGGATGGCAAACCTATGGCACGCATGCAGAGCCCTCTCTGTTGGCACGCGAGCCTTCGCTAAACCCTGCCTTCAGTACAGGCCACGGACCCGATCTGACAGTTTTCAGGCTGGATACTTGGCCTGCACTGAAGAAGCTACACAAGCAGGGGAGTTCTTCTCCCCCGACACATGTGCGCTTCTCCCCTGGTGCTGGCGTGATGACATCACTCACCAGCGCCGGCACTTCGGGGGACACGCTCGTGGGTGATGTCATGTTTTTGGCACTCCCTGCCAAAAAGGTTTGTCACCCCTGGATTAGAGGCTTGTTAATGGTTTTTAAAATACAAAGAGGTGAGTGTGCATGGGTACTTAGTAGCTTAGAAACCACCAATGCTATATACTTGCCTATTGCCATCCATGTACTTGTAAATGTAATCAGCCACATGGCTAACTAACGAAGAAATTACAACTGCAGCAGCAGTAGATGCATTATTTAAATGTAAATATTACTAGTTATTTTACTTGTGCTGTCACCAGGGAAAACATTTCCTCCAAAACATTACATAAGATTCAATATACAGATGTGGCCTATTTGTCAGCATGCTGCCTTTATTCTATTCATTGTTAAGAGACTTGCTGCATAAATGTAAATAATAGGGAATTATATTAGGGACATAATAAATGGCAATCTCAGTAATGCTGTAAATAATGATGGTTATATCTTTCAGTTGCTCTGCAGCTGAGATGTAAATTGGACCTTTAAATTAAATACCAGAATATTAAAAGGTCTAAACTTTAACTGGGACATCCAATACAATGTGGATAGATGCAACTGTCATTTTGTAAAACTGCACAGTGGAGTTTTAAGGATTAATTTTTCATCCATTTGTTAGAGGGGGATGTCAGGTTACCTATTTATGTGAGTATAGCCATTTCAGATCTACAAGTAAGTGATGAAGGTGTAAACAACACAAGACTGCTCATCTTTTATATTATCTTTTGAGACTTCTTACAATATGATTTTATTGAAATAATGCTAATCTTGGAACTGGAATGCCTGTGGAATGTAACATTGATAATATCAATGAATTTGGTAACAACCGCACAATTACTAACAGAACCTGAAGTAAGGTTACATTGCATACAAGCACCCACAAACTGACATACTTCACATATGCACACATCCTCTGTTTACACTGTAATAACAGAATATAAAATGGCAGCTCACAGTTATTAGAGGCTTGTATATCTTTAAGACAGTGCATAACTGACTCTTTCCTATATGCCCCTATTAGCATTCTGCTGGGCCCTTTTGTCCCAATAAATTCCCACTTTTCTACTTCTGTTGGCATGCTGTGCGTTGTAAATAGCGATTGTTATTTATTTATTCTGCCAAAAACAATGACTGATTGCTCCAGGGTATCTGAATGTCAGATGCATCAGTTCATGTCAAAAGTGTAGTCATTTGTGAAT
The DNA here is from genome assembly GCA_019650415.1 of Pipa parva. Classification (NCBI taxonomy): domain Eukaryota; kingdom Metazoa; phylum Chordata; class Amphibia; order Anura; family Pipidae; genus Pipa; species Pipa parva. The sequence continues at coordinate 2,418 of WMED01022321.1, read as the reverse complement.
GAATATTATTAGAAGAATTTTGCCCTGTGCCACAGAGTTAACATTGTCCATGAAGGGTTCCATGAACATTGCACTGAGGTTAGCAGATATGTGCCCACTGAGATCTTCAGCATGGGCCAAAATCCCTTTGGAATGTATTCAATTCTATGCTGAATCTGGAAAACCTAGGTGAAAACAGAGTGGTGTGGATATATAGAATATGACAGCAATGGCGAACCTAAGGCATGCACGCCAGAAAGGGCACTCAGAGCTCTCTTTGTGGGCACGCGCACCATCGCCACCACTGCTATCCTCGATTTCCCTAACGAGTGAGGACTCCTTCAGTGTAGTTCTTGGACCCGACCTGACAGTTTTCAGGTCGGTTTCACAGCCTATGCTGAAGCAGCCCTCACTAGCTGATTAGATAGCCGAGACAGAGCTATTCTCCGATACAAGTGCGATGACATCACTCTTCAGTGCCTGTTCTTTGGGCGAGTGATGTCACTTTTCAGCATTCGGTGTCGAAAAGGTTTGCCACCACTGGCATATGATTTTGACTCCATGGGATGAGGTGGAAACCCAACCTATAATATAAACTCGCAAGACCATTAATATAAACTCACTAGACCATCTATCTAACTAGAAACCTTTTTTTTAAACTACTAAATATCAATACTATACTGTACTACTACTAACTGCTATACTAAATATGCCAACATTCTTATTTAAAGAGGAATACATTTGAAACATGCAGTGTGCAAGGATGTAATAAAATCTGCATTAGGTATATGAAACAGGTCTTCTTCTTTAAAAATCTTGATGTTATATTCATACAATACAGTTATATAGCATTTAAAAGTATAACCGGTTAAAGGGATACATATTGACTTAAGCACTTTTTTTTTTAGATCAAAGATAGAGATGCAGTTAATTCATTTCAAAATTTCTTAATACCTCTAAAATAAAACGATTAAGGGGATAATTCACGATAGTGCGAAGTAAGGTGCGTAGTCTTCTCCTCACTTCACACTGACTGATATGCGCTCGCTGATGTCCTGCAGGCGGACATCAGAGAAAGCATTAAAGGGATTCCAGTCTCGGCGAGGCGACTCTTTTGGTCTCGCCGAGACCGGAATCCCTTTAAAGCGCTCGCTGATGTCCGCGTGCAGGACATCAGTGAGCACATATCAGTCAGTGCGAAGTGAGGAGAAGACTACGCATCTCACTTTGCACTATCATGAATTATCCCCTAAATCTAATTCAACCACTGGAGTATTGTACTGCAGGGATTATATTAAATATTTAAAGTGGCCCTGCATATGTTAATTTATATAGTGCAAACCAACCCAGAAACCTCTATGGCAATTAGATTAATGTGTACTGCATTATAATGTTTTGTAACCTGCATGAGTGGATGTGTAGGCAATGACAACTGATTTAACTATCTGCCTTTATAATGAAATTAAATTAGACAAACAGTATAGTTACCCACTATTCCGCAAAACTATTTCCCACAGTGCTTTGATTTATTATCAGGGGAAGGAGAAAGAAAACAAGCATTTTCTAAAGAAATGATAAAATTATGTAGTCTCCCATTAAGGCGGTGGATTACTTATTTATTTTTTTCCCCCTCACATATTTTTGGTGCCCAGATGTTTTGCTTTGGAGAAAGTATGACAGGCTCTCAGTGCTAATTGTACTTTTATATGACACTTATACTTTCAGATAAGACATCCGCTATTCAAGTAATTCACACGTCTATTCTGAAAATGTTTTCCGCTGTCATCTCCTCTTTATATATCCCCTGTGGATGAGTGGGTGGCCCCAATTATTTTCACTTCCACTAAGGGAATGCATGGAAAGCAATAAGACCAAAGCGCCTTGTCAAGAAAAACAAATACATCATATTATTGCTGCGGTATACACACAATGCCCTAAACACAGTAGGAGACAATAACTGGGTTAGGAGGCAAAGTGAGATATTTATACACTGTATGTTCACTTACTTACTGAAATTATTTCTGTTAATTGGCAAATGGACCTGGCCAACAAGGCTAAATGTCTGCAACATCTAAATGAACAAATATTGAAGCATAAAATATGACAGCCAAAGGTACTGACAGCTAGCCCTGGAGGCAGAATTCTCCATAGAGCTTTGCTTTGGTAGCTTGTTTTTGGGCAGGAGTTATGCCAACCAGTTGTTTTTTTTTTACATCAGTAGTTTAGGTGTAGACAAGCTGGATGAGGATTGTGGGTGTAATTAAGCAACAATTAAATCATAAACAATCATATTGCGTATAAATGATACCTCAAACCAACCAGCCTATGATTAGTTAAAATAAAGAGCTCGGCTGCTTATCTGAAAACTGCTTTATCCTTTGTAGATCACTAAAACAAAATCCTTGGGTATCACTGGACCAGGAAGATTAGGATTTCATC
>WMED01022320.1:0-11697 GCA_019650415.1 Pipa parva | reverse complement strand
CCCGGCTTTCTATTGGCTCATGTGACCGATCGGGTCACATAAGTCAAAGTAGAGGAGCGCGATGGCATTTATCAAGGGGGCGCCGGTGCGTGCGCCCCCTTGCTAATTGTGCCCAGGGCAACGGCCCACTTCGCCCATACGGAGAACCGGCCCTGGCTAAGAGTTATATATATATATATATTTATAATTCAGCAGGAGATGATTAATGAAAAAAGACTGGCACATGGATGCATGACACGAGAGGGAATTTTGGGTTGAGATAAGACCCCTCCATTTGCAATATTCAAAGCATCAAAGAAATAAGGTCATTTATATTAGAACACTTACCCAGCAGAAGAGTTCTACTTAAGATCTTTTCCATTGTGTGTTAATGCAGTAATGGGAGTGTTTAACTGAGAAATTGTCCTAATAAAGTGTCTCACTAATTAGCAAATTTTAATAAGTTCTGAATTTTTTTGAGTTTCTAAGAGCAGTAAAGACTGTTTGTACTTGGGTAGGGTCAGTTTCAATAAGAAAATAATGGAACACAGAAATTCTACAGTACTTTACTAAAAAAAAATAAAATCACACTTACTGGCTTAATTTAAAAGTTGTATTGTCTAAGTTTTTCTAAAACCTTCCAAATTTTCTGACAATGCTCATTTAAGGAATAGGAAAATATTGAAATGCCATTCAAATATGCTACAATGAACTGGTCCAAAAGCTCTCATAAAACATACATAATAAATCATTATTAGTTGATGGTATTTCTATATAGTCCGAATAATATTAAAAAATATTTAGAATCTTTATTTCAAATATGGAAGGTCATCTGCCTCTTATCACTAGGCTTTTTGAAATTATAGGCTTCCTGTCCAATGTATTTAAGCTTTGACAGATTGAAATTTATTAAACTCAGAAAGACTGCTCTGGGTTTTTCAGAGTTTAACAAGAGAAATCTCGCATTATTCTCATGAGATTTTCGAGATCGAGTTTTTTTTTTTATCGCGATTTTTTTTAATTTTAAATTTTGGCATGCCATCTCTTTCTGGGTATTAGGTCCCTGAAACAGTTTCAGCATTGTTCTGTTCTGTTCCCATCTTACACAGGTGTCCACTGGTTTCAAATTATACCAATCTGGAAGTCAGCCATTCCCTGCAAATGGCTGTATAAATAGATTTCCAGAATCACTCTCTTTGTGAGTAGTTTTTTTTACCCTCCTGTATAAAACTGTTGCAATTTCATCTTATTGCCTGATGAAGCTTGCATTTATCTTTTTTTCTGTTAGCCAATAAAAGGTATCACCTATACTCTCTTGTCTTTCATTTTTACTCTCCCTAAGCATAATACATGACTTTATAGGCTACCTGAGTTTTTTTAGGAGCCAGAAAAGCAGCCTCTGCTCCCCCTAGTGATTATCACTGTAAGTGGGTTTATTTCTTGGCCTTTTGGCTAAGATCTAATTTAGAGCTGGGCTTACCTAATTACTTCCATAGGGAGATAATTGGGTTTAAAGCCATAACCAAGCCTTGCACTTTTGCTGGTTATGGTTGCAGGGACATTCAATAGGATGTCCCTGAGTGCAGCGGACAGCTGTAAAAACAGAATAATCACACAAAGCCACACAATTATCTTTTCTCAGTAGCTTAGCCCCTTCATGTGATTTTGTTCTGGTGCAGTGACTGCCTAAGAAGTTTAAGACTGAGGCATGGTCTATTGCTAAGGAATGCTTTTCACTGTAAGTGGGTTTAGAGCTGAGGATTATACCTAGTTACTTCCATAGGGAAATAATTGGGTTATAAATTGTAGCTGCATTCTTACTGGCTATGATTTAAATAGTCATAATCGTTATCGGCAATAATCGTCATGGGCTTTTGTATTCGTAAATCGATCCGATGACAATTATTGCCATCATCGCTCAACACTATTGGTGGAGTCACGTTTTTTGGAGCAACTACATCATTTCATTTTTGCACTAATCACATCTCTATCGTGCTGTGTTTTGGCACATTTGGGCTTTGATTATATTGTTTAATATTGTTTTGATATAGCACTATCAGATGTTATTGTTTTATGCTTTCTTTTTAAATTTTGCTTTTTGTACACTTGTTCATTGGATAAAGGAGGGTGAACTCCTTTTGAAGAGAGCTGCATCATCACTGGTATTTAACAAGATTTGGACTCACTTCTTCATTGATATTGTTTGGACTTTTCCTTTTATATTCACTTTGATTTTAGTGCTGCATTAGTCAGTTTTTTATTTTAACTATGTGAAGGTCTGAATTTGCATTCATTTTCTACTTACCTGTATTTGGGTATTCAGCAAACTGCGATGTGGCGAATTTGCCTCCTGTTTGGATACTTACAACAGAAGCAGACTTACGGACCACTTTACACCACTTTGCATGCACATGAACAGGTCATTTACCTATTCATCAGGGCTTGAGTCTGTCATAGAAGTGAATTAGGCAAGGCCTATAATGTTTTAGTTCAACAGATTAAAGTGTCAGATTACAGGGTTGATGGCAGGGTTCCTACTGTCCAACTTACTAAGCAATAAACTACGTCAGACATCGTTCGTTTCTTAGCTAAGGGAATCACATTTATTCCTACAGTAGGAGATTCATAGAAAATAAAATATTTCTGTAGGTATTTCTGTAGGATCCTGAGTACAAACACTAATAAACAAGCCAGATTTACAGGATACCCAGGTAGCTCTGGATCTGGAGTGATCGAATGGATTATATGGTAGGCTGCTTGCTTTAAAAATGCCACCAAAAATGGTTCATGGTTACCATTCTTTTCCATAAAAGAGAATTTGGGTGATATTATAATGTATATTTGAATATGAATGGCTAGGGCTTTAAACAATTAAATCCCATTGTGCAAATACTGATGTATCTATAAGACTACAAGCAAAACAATTACTCTTAAAGCTTTAGGGTAAAACAAGATAATATCCAGTACGTAGAGTTTAAGCCAAAAGGGAATCTTTAATACAAGATAACTAGAAATTCAAATAAATATACAATGACATATTTTCTCTAGTTTTAATTGAAGGTGTGATGGATAGTGGAAGTTAATTCAGTTTTGATTACAGAAGTCTTTCAAAAAAAAAAAAAAATTACAGTCGCTTAAAGTACTATATATTTTTTATCTTGTATATTTTCCAACACCATATTTTCTTACTGTGACTCTTCTGTTGTGTTGCCTTAAATAAAAACCACATACCTGCTGTGCCTTGTTGTTTCAATGAGTAAATAATTACTTTTTCATGCTGGGATAATTTCTTTGTCTACACTAAACACACATAATTACTTAGGCAAAATAAGTTTTTTGGTTCTTTTTTTTTTTTTCTCCTTTGGCAGCAGAACAATAAATTCAGCAGTATTATGAGTTTTAAAAATCCAAGCTTATTTCACTGAATAACACAGTTAAAGCCAATCAGGGTATGAATTACAATGCATGCAGAAGTGTATTTTCACATTAGGAAAAACCTTTGGGGCTATGTATCAAACCGACTTATCTTGCTTTATGTAAACGTCTCCCAAATCTAGTAGTGATTGTGACATAGATGTTTGTTAGAGATATGCGCGGACACCCGTTTTTTTGGATTTCATTTGGATGTAGATCCGTTGTCATGTTTTGCAGTTGTTTAGATTTGGATTATTTTTATAAAGGTTTTGGTTCTGGATTCAGACTCAGATTAAAAATAAAACAAACAAACAAAAAAACATTTTAATGTATCTTTTTTCCTTTCATGACCAATATACTGGGTCTATATTCTAAAGGCCTGCATTAAAATTAGCCACCCTTAACCCTTTCTTTTCTGTTATCTTCTCTTCTGACCCATGAAGTAATATTTGATGGGTATACTGTGTTGTTCAATCATATAATCAGTGCTTTAATTATTGGCATTAACAACATATTTTAAAGTTTAAGGTATATTTTTATTTGCTCTTAAAACATTACAGATGATTTAATAATCATTTATCAAAGCTGTTTTCCATAATAAACAAAGTGTTTTAACAGACTAAATGGTTCTGCATCCAAAGAACAGAATGCAATGGCTACAACTCTGCAGTGACTGTCTATAATAAGTAAGTCCTAATGTGTTTGAGGCATTTCACGGTGGCTCCACATAGGAATGGCAGTCTATAATAATATGCATAAGATTTGAGCTTGACCATAAATCACTAAAAAGTTTATTTTGTGCAGGCACAGGTTTGTAAGGAACTAGAGCTAGGTTCTCCAGACCTCCATGCTGGCAAGTGCAGATTCATACAACATTTCAGGCAATATCCCATGCCTATCGCACTTTGTGTCCACTACCTTTCTTGTTTCTGCACTTTCCTGTACCTTGATAGTACACCTTAATGTCTCCAGCGGTGTACCACCATGCACCTGTGTCTGTTTCTAGTACACCTCAGTGCTTCCAGAGGCAGAACAGGTTCTGGTTGCTTCAGTTCCTCAAGTGGAATCCAATCCCATAGTGCACCATGTGTGTTTTTCTGCACTTCACTTTATCTCAATGACGGATCCTGTAAAGTCACAGTTTAGCCCCGAGAGATCCACACATTATAGTCCCAGTCATGTCAAAGAATTAAGTTAGGGGTGTACGTATAATCATTTTGATAGTGTCCAGAATGGTTTGGAATGGGTTTCACAAAGTTAAAACTAACTCAGGCAATTCTGAATATGTGTTTTTTTTTTTCAGTTTTATTCACTATGCATTACAATTAAGGATTAACAAGTATATACATGATATAGATGTGGGAAATTTTCCTAATTTTTAAATACCTTTACATAGTAATGGGTGCCTTTGACCTTTTTTTTTTCTTTCAATGCTGATCCTGTGGTTCTGGAATCTTTCTGCTGCTTCCAGGTTCACAATGTCATAATTCTGATAACTGATTTGGATTACTGCTTCTGCACCACTACTGCTACTATCTGGGCTCTTGGGTTACTATTGCTGATTTTTCTACAGTTCTTCTTCTCCATACTGCTTCTTCTGAGATTCTAATGTAATGCTTTTATCCAATGCTGCTCCTGGAGTCTTGAAGTCCTGTTCCTCAGTCTTGCTGTTTTTAGGACCCTGATTTATTTCTCTGCCTTTCAGTTATTTCTGTGAAGTTAGTTTAATGTAACTAGTAATGATAATTTATTTGTCTGCTCTTGCAGCAGTGTACAAATTCAGAGCGACCTCTATCTTATTGGCTAAGAAATAGAGGTCAGTGATCAAATTGACCTTATAACATTTATTTCTCCATCAACCTCCCTTGAGCACTCCCCTACCCCCATAAAAGCAAGGTAATGGGTTTTTTAGGATCCTGATATTTGTTGTCGGAACCCCTGTTTATAATAAGCCTACACGAAAATGTGTTTACTTTACTTTAGAACTTTTCTTGGTTATTTGTTTGTATTCTGCCCACATTTCTCTGCTTTTAATGCTTTCTGCCAGCTTACTTTCCTCATATATTGTGTAGTAAGTAATTGTTTTTAAAACTTATATTTATTGGGGCATATATTCATGTTGTTCAATTTTAAAATATAATAAAAAACAAAGATAAAAAATCATATCTCCTGGAAAACTTCCAGAAACAATAGAATCTATTTGAAATCTAATCATATTGTTTATCACACTCCACTCCTGTTTTCATATACCTATATAGTGCATGTTTAAAACACTTAGCAATACTTCATTTTATTTACTATCAAATAAAACAAAACTTTCTAAGTTAATAGTAGCAAAAAGAAGGCTGCTCAATCCCAGCAATTGTAGGCAATCAAGTAAAGTGGGGTGCTCAGGAAAGAAAACCCATTCCAACAATTATAAATATGATGTCTCCGGCACACCCAAGTTAAAAACAATAAATTTATTTAATCCATGGTAAAAAGACAAGATTCAAGGTGCAAAGAACAATAAAAGCAACGGCAAGCACCCCCTTACACGTTTCGCACTGAGGCGCTTAATCATAGGCGCTTAATCATTTCTAAGTTAATATGCTAATCCTTGATTTATTGCATTCATAATAACATTGAAGCAAAGAAAAACCAAATGACTGCTCAATCCCAATTAAATGTCAAAAGAGGGTGCCAGGATACCAACGCTTTAGTTGTGAAAATGAAAAAATCTCCTGAGAAATAATCCGGCACTCCAAAATGGTAAAAATGACGTTTAATAGAACTCCATTAAAACAGCAATGTCAGGCCTACGCGTTTCGCGCTTCAGCGCTTATTCATGGCAGTTAAAAACATGTAATGAAAGTGCTCTATGCTTATACTTACTGCTGATGAGGTTCCTGCCCCCCCGGCCATCGGTTTGATCAGATACAGCTGCGGTAACTACCGGGTACAAGCGTAGAAAGTAAAACCCATGTGACGTATAAAATAGGTGCATATGTGTACTGCGCATGTGTCAGTCTATCTGTAGCACCGTCCCCACTGAACCGCGTCATCGCGGTATTTGTCTAAAAATGGCATACATAGTACTGGCAATCATAAGTCAGATGTATCCATTGCCAGTACATGTGAAATAAATAAATAAACCATATGCACTGTGGATGGATAAACAAGTTTAAGTAATTGTATAAGTGAACACAAAGAATTAATCTTTGCTTTAAAATTAGAGTGATATGTTCACTAAAGGTGAAATGCCTAAGTGCATATGTAAAGAAATGGGGAATATTTCCGGCATAAATGGGGTTTAAATATGTAGTAGTAGTTATATAACCGGTGACCTGGATGGGCATGAATCCCACAACATGTAAAGAAATGATAAAATGGTGAGAATAAAAACATCATCATAACAAAAACATAAATGGAGTAATATATCAGAATTCTATGTAAAACAACCAATGATAACGAAACAGTGAAAAACATAATGTTAATGTTAAATGTATTCTTATAATGGCTAAGCCTAAAGTAATGACATAGTTGAGCTGCACTAATTGGAGAAGCAAGAAACCAATACAGAAGGAATATCTTAAGTTGAACTAATGGGAGAATAATGATAAATGAATTATTAAGACAGCGCACACACATGGTGGTGTGATGAGATCAAAGGTAAAGTTAGAATGAACATAGTAAAGGACAACAATTACAGTCAAAGTATAGATGGAACCTAGAGAGGGAGTAATAAAATGCATGGGCAAATTAAGACTTAAGTGTGCGATGGGGAAATTTTTATAAATGTGAGAGTGATAGTGAAATAGGGGTGGTGGTGAAAATGCCATTATTTCAACTTAAGATATTCCTTCTGTATTGGTATACAAGTATAGAAGTAGGTTTATGTGAGGTCCCAGAACTGTTACATCTATGTAAATTACCACCATTATTATAACTGGGTATGGTATTAAAACATTTAGATTTGTTATTGTTATCCATAAGCTTATTATTAGCCATTCTGTGTTTTAGTCTTCTTTCAGGTTGGGAAATTCAAGCCCCAATTATTAATTAGATTGATTTGGTTTTAGTAGTCTAATTAATTTATTATTATTCATAATTATTTTGATGTTTTATTTGTAAAACACTAAGGCGAAATTTCATAAAATCGAAAATTGCGATATCAAATGATTTTTACTGATATCACAATATCGGTAATATCACAATTTTGCCAATATCGATATTGCGGATATTGTAACGACAGAATAATCACACAAAGCCACACAATTATCTTTTCTCAGCAGCCTAGCCCCTTCATGTGATTTTGTTCTGGTGCAGTGACTGCCTAAGAAGTTTAAGACTGAGACATGGTCTATTGCTAAGGAATGCTTTTCACTGTAAGTGGGTTTAGAGCTGGGGGTTATACCTAATTACTTCCATAGGGAAATAATTGGGTTCTAAATTGTAGCTGCATTCTTGCTGGCTATGATTTAAATAGTCATAATTGTTATTGGCTAACGATTATCCATTCGATGATTTCCAAAAATCGATAATCAGTCCGATGACGATTATTGCCATCATTGCTCAACACTACAGACTACCACTGTGTTTTTGAGGTTCTCTGAAAGCAGATGAACAATACTCCGAATGTGAGTGTATCTTCTAGGTTTTGAAATTTTAAGATATATGGGCATACTGCACTATATGTTATATTTTATATTCTTAAAGGGATTGCATGATCCTTTCAATTCTTCTGGTAACTTTTGCCATGTTATGTATCATAATACCTCTTTTAATTATGTAAATGTCACACAAAATAAGGGAACAATCACTTTGAACGTTTAACAATTATTCTCCCCTACTTTCCCTCTATTTAACTTTGTGATATAACTAAATTTGCTCTGTTTAATTAACATGAGGCCAACTAGAGAAGAGACATTGACTCGCTTTCTCTCTTTTTCAGAATTACAAAGTAAGCAAGCTTCTGCCTTTTGTTTTAACATAATTCGTTGCACATAAACTTTCTCTCCAGTTAAAATCTTCTTTGCACTGCTTAGCACTGATCCTAAACCCTTTAGGATAAACCCTTCAAGGATACATATTACAATTGAGTATAGTTAATTAAATTTAGGTTCAAAGGATTGGAATAAAATGACAGAAATTATATTCTCCTTTTTTCACTTTCACTAGATTGTCTTTACCAATGCTGCTAGAACTTGACATAGAGCCTTATTATTCTATGCCAAAAAAACATGTGATACATTGAAGAAGTACTCACCCACCCACTGTCACTGCATGGCAATCACTGACAAATATAACATTACCGCTGGTGAAAGACAGGCGGTATTATTAACTTAGGGTCTCAGGGGGTTTCTATTTTTATCCTTGGTAAGATGTATGCTTACTGGTTCTACAGTTTTTTCTTAATTCTAAAAGTATCTTAGTATAGTAGCTAAAATGCTTCTATGTCAACTAACACTAATTAAACCTTATTGTTAGTGCTGGTGGTTTCTCTGAACTGAGATCTACTCATCTCTGCAACTGTTTTAATTAATGGTGTTACCTTGTGGTTTCTGTTACTGGCATTTCATACAAATTTTTAATAAAGTTCAACCTATAAAAAAAGAATAAGCTTCAGATCTTGTTGATTAATTTGCTAGAAGCTTAATGCTGCAGTGAAGTTGTCAGAGTTCCACTGAGAGAGATAAAGAGTTTGAAATTGCTAATTAATCTGATTATTTACTTGATTTAACCAGGAAAGACCCAAAATAACCAATAAATTGGAGTAAGAGATCAAATAGAACCTGACCTCCACTGTATAGCCTTGCTTGATGGACAATTTTAAGTAAGTAGTTTACTGACTAACTGGTCCATAATGAAGAGTGGAATAATCAACAGTCTTTAAGTTTATTAAAGTGTTATCAGATTATCAGAATACAACTTTATTGGGTATAATAGATTATCATATTACAAAATAGTTTTCTTTGACATTTATTTTCTTCATTTGTCAATATCAAATCAATTTTCATGATTTCAATCCAAGGGGCAATGTAAACCTTAAATAATGTTGAACTCAGCTCTATGTTCCAGATATTTGATTGATTTGTATACAAAGTTCAGTGTGTTCTTCTAGAACTTCTGAAGCATGCCAGTTCATCTTTAATGTTATGAGATAACCCTTGTTCAGAATGAAAATACTGAGCATCAAGGTTCCAGGTCATATTTGACACTAACTTATGAATATCTATAGTTTATTCTGTCACAGTTCACCTCCCTTTTCTCAGACATTGTAAAGTAGCTTCACTAGTGACACACCAATTTGGATTATTAATTATCTATTCCATTGCCCCAAGAATGTCTTCATTATTCAGTATTGGACTATTCTGCTCACTTTAATTTACAGTGCCTATTGTCAAAATTGAAAGAATGAATCCTACGTTGTCTCTGTTTTCTTTTCATTTATGTAGTTCTATAGGCAAATGCAACTGAAAATTATAAAGAAAATCAGTGGAAAATAAATATTACGGCAAAATGAATTGATGTTACAATGCACCAGCTTAAGAGGTTCAAGAAGAGGAGCTCACTAATCTTACTTGAAGAGAAATCACTCAGAACTGAAGGTCATCTTCTACATAGTACTCAACCTTGAAGACTATTAATACGTGGACGTTTTCAACACATTCTGAGCAACATCAAGAGTGATCTCTGAATCATCAGTTTAGATTATCATGGTTCCATTGTTCAGAACAGGTAAGTGCAATTAGACTTTTTTGGGGAAACTTATAAATTTAATTTTGACCTATTCACAATAATTCAATCCTGCTTTTGCCACATTATAATATTTTTTTTTTTACGCATTTTCGATTTCCTCAATTTATGTAATGCCAAATAAAATTTATTGATATTGCTGATCTTTCTTTGATGGAGTCTTAGAAAACATGTTCTAAACCTTCTGAATAGGGTATAATGGTTTTTTGCCACACTCAACCAGGCGAATACTTTTCAGCAATAAAAAAGGTCACAAGGGGCTTAATAAATATTGATATCAGCCATACTGATATTTTCAGCCTACTTAAAGGTATATCAATATCGATATACTGGGACAAAAATTCTTTTGGATTTTTATAAATTTTGGCTAACGTTAATGGTCAAGTGTAATACATACAGTCTACCAGAAATATGGAAAGTTCTGCACAGGAACAGTAGACAAGACTGGCACACAAGCTTGTAGTGATGACTGAGCAGGAATTGTATTAAACCAGAACACTTACCAGGCAGATGAAACTCTTGCAAGAGTGAAACAACAAAGAAGTTGAATAAGTACTGATACCAGTATGCAGTTATAATATCAGCAATTAGTATTTAGCATTTGTTACTGAAGGAAGGATTAGTAATGCAGGCAAAGAACTGTTGAGTATTAGTTACTGAATACAAGCTTGGTAATGCTTACAGTCCAAAGGCAAGACACAACAAGGTAAGTTAATAGCAAGTATCACAGGTTGCAAATGCTGCTCTGAATGAACACACATTCAATAACTAAGCAAGGGATAGTGAGGCAAGTCTCAATAGACTGTTGGCTGCAGCAAGTTCCAGCCTTACCTGCAGATCTGAAAAAAAGATTTATTAAGTGTGCCAAAATCAGCGTGGAAATTTGTCATTATTAGACACCTTTCATTTGTAAACTAATCTCAAGGATGGACATTAGATTCATCTAAAATGCACATTTTATTTGCAAGCGCATTACACACACATTCTGTTATGTATAAAACAGCTGTATTTTTTTTATGGCCAGATAGATATAGGAGGGTCATATATCATTTCAAACTGAATACCAAAACATAAAACAATGAATATACTTGCTATGTTGCTTGTCTTTGTTTGAGCACAGAAGAGAAACGTTTTTGTCAAAGTATCCTTGAATAAAATACTCTTTGCAAGAAAAGAGCTGAATCAGCTTTACCAATGATTTTCTTTCTCTGAAAGAAGCTAAAAAGTTTCAGAAGGAGAAAAAAATTACAAAAAAAAGACTGGGTTGCTATCATGATTGGTGCCATAAGAATTCATATAGATAATTTCAATTTAATTGCTGTGCAATATAATGCTGACAATTACAATATCTGGAATGATAATGTGCATCTTTCATGTGGTTAAAGTTCTTTTCACTTAGTTGTAACATCTTCAAGATTCCACTTGTGATTATAACACAAAGATACTGCACTTTATCCCTTTGATTCTATAAATAGATTCATGATTTCAATACAATTTCACTGAAAAGCTTCAATGGATGCTGAAAATTGGAAGGAAAGTGTAATGTGTTATGGAAGAAACCTCTGT
>WMED01022318.1:0-11698 GCA_019650415.1 Pipa parva | reverse complement strand
GTTTGACGATTTTGCCCTCAAGCGACATTTTCGGCTTTATACGCTCTAGGACCGTCTTGTATGTTGTCCGCGATGTCCAGGGTATGCGCAGAACCCTTCTCCAATACCAGAGTTCAAAAGCGTCGATTTTTCTTCTTTCCGCTTTCCTCATTGTCATTGAACACAGTACATCTTGTGAATTTCACTGCTTTATCAGACTCCGGCACATGATGAATAGGTGAATTACCTTCGCACACAAAGGGGGTTACTGACTAAAGTCCAAATTGTCTCATAAAGCTGTGAATTCGCCACTTTCCCTTATTCGGGTATTCAACAATCTCTGTGATGTGGCAAATTCGCCAGCTTCCGACGGCTACTAATGCGGTGGAGACTTTATTATGGGAATTCTAATGCGGTCATGGATTTGCTGTGGGAAACTGCTGTTTAGTCAATAAGGAGTCGAGAGAATCAGGTCGAATACACCCAAAGTGATGAGAATTTACTCTGACAGTCGAATTCTCACTTTAGTCAATAACCCCCATCGTGGCGCAAAGTGCTCCATCAATCCCCAACCTTCATAGTCGCCAGAATTGATTGTAAATTTGCCGCTTCACAGAGTTTGCTGAATATCCAAATATGGAGAAGTGGTGCATGAATGCAAACTCAGATCTTTATGCAACTGTTCAGACTTGAATGAATAAGCCCCCAAGAATAATGGACTAAGATGATGATCAGTCTTGCCATTTGTATTTTTCATGGTTGCTAAGCAAAGGTAATAGACATATGCCGATGGGTAGTAGGGAATAAAACTACACAGTCACCCTGAAGCCATGCTGGCTGATTTTTTGGGAGGTTAATATGAAATTCTTAGAACACATGAACAAATATCAGTATGTATGTATATATGTATAATTTTATTTATAAAGCGCCACTAATTTATACAGTGCTGTACAATTCAGCTATGCAAATATAATACAGACATGGGAAAAGTGCATTATACAATACAGTATAATATCACAAGGGTACTTCACTTTAAATGCTAGGTGCATTCCCTCCTCAACATGAGTTGGGTAAATAAATATATATACTGTGTATATATATATATATATATATATATATATATATATATATATATATATATATATATATATATATATATATATATATATATATATATATATATAACTGGGTATATTCAGCTAGATCAATATAGCTTGCAGCCTCTGTATACATAAATCACATAGTTACACACAAGACAAGCTGTCAATCTAAGTGAATCTGGAGAGATGTTCAGGTTCTAGTCCAAGCTTCCACAAAATAAAATAAATAAACAGAATAATGAACGTTTAAGAATTCTTCTCCAAAAACATCTGCATTGAAAATTCTCAGATGAAAAGGCAATCTGTAATTTTAAGACTCTCTATATAAACACTGTCCTGTTCATACTGCCACTACAAGCAAATAAGGTGAAAATAGTTTCAATATTTTAGCATTGCATATTTATTAAGATGTGACAATGGTAATTTACTGTTTCACTGCAGGACATTAATGGTATTTCAAGGGCAACTCTTACCTATTACTGTTGAAGTGATACGTACCATTTCCATTACTGGTTCTGCCAGAGACCAATTTAATTAAAGGGGATGTGGCAAAATCTGTAGCGGTAAAATTGGTAAGTATTGTTGCACTTACGATAACAAGTACATTTTGTAGCAATACGGATGATTTACTGTATATGTTGCCATTATTGCTTAGCAATAAACACATACAGTCATAGTTATAAAGATAACGCAGAAATAAGTATGGAGAATGCGATTGTCCAATATTTATTTTTAGGAATAAAAAATTCTTATTAGGTTACAGTGAATACTTTCTAGTATTTAATAAATACAGCTAAGTGTGTTCGGCGTTTTTTAGCATTGGTTTAACAGTTGTTTATAGGAAGAGAGAGGCCAGTTCCAAATGACTATTTCTTGTCAAGGAGGTTAATTATAAAAGTGCACAGTATTTTGTTGCTGTGCTATTTTGGACAGAAATAAGGCATATTTATCAAATACAAATGTGACATAGGGAATTCACTTCACTTTGTGTCACTTTGCTATGACAGAAACAAATTTGTGTAGTGAGGCAGTGAAATCATCTTCCCATGATTCTGTAAATGTCTTTTTCTTATAAGGATGGACAATGTCACCGTTTTCTCACATTTTATTCACCACTGTTGTCGCTGTATTAAAGTTGCATACATTACAACATTATTTTCATCCTATTCTACGCAACACTATTCCTAGTACATGTGGTATCTTGGTCACTATTTTTCCTTTGTCTCTTGAGTGTACACTTGCCTTATGACAGGCAGGAGCACTGCCATCCACTGGCAAAATCAAATTCAGACCAGTATGCTTTGACTACTCAGCACTATAACACACTAAACACTTCGTAACTGAAATGAGTGTGGTTGTATTTTGTTAGATACACAAAATTCATTAGTCTAGGGTTGACTCTTCTTGGGTGGGCTTAATATAATTATTAATGTTTGACTTTTCTCCGGGTCTGTCTCCTGCTTATTGTTACAGAAAACTTATTTTCTTCAGCTTCCAGTGCTGTGATCCTCTTCCTTTCCACCTCTTCTTCTTCATTGCTGATGTAAGCAAGCACAGAAGTGGTATTCTGACCTAATACTGCTTCTGCACATGCTACCATCAGTGATGTTGAAGAGGAGGTGTAACCAGAAGGGAATTGTGATGCAGGAGCTGAAGAAAAGAAGATCGTCTGTAACAAGAAGCAGATGGCAGTTCTAGGGAAAATTCAGGCATCGGTAGGTGTATTAACCCCCTGAAGAATCACCCCAAGCCTAATGAGCAATTTAGTTCTCCTTGAAATATATGTGCCCACCACTAGGCCATGCATGTGCATATATAGCAGCACAGACAGATCAGTATCTAGCAGGTCAAATATATTAGTTTTTCTATTGACTAATCCACTTGTTTAACTGTGTTTTTCTCCAGAAAATATACAAATATAAAGATTATTTTAGACGTTTGACAATAGAATGGAAAAACATGAAAAGCTTGCAAAGATAGTGATTATTGTAGATGTGTGCCAAAGGGGCTAGAATAGAATCTCAGATAAATCAGATTAGGGAGTAAAATAACAATGTACACAAAGAAACTTTCACAACATTGGTAACTCATTAAAAGCTCAGCAAAAGTACAAATATTTAAAAAAATACCAGGGGAGCAATAGGGAATATGGAGTAAGCCATTTAATGAAGGCAACGTTTCTCAAACAGATTGACAGCAAGATTTTGCTTGAGTGAGAACTTATTGTAGCGGAAGCATTAGTTGTGCTAGATGATGGGGTATATGGGTAGGCAAGGGGTGGATAGGCAGGCTATTCACATGCTCTTTACTGCAAATGTGATTGTGATTGAAATCGGTTTCTAAATTCTGTTTATGTCTTCAATGTACTTTTATAGGATTATAGTTTACAATCATCATTTATTCTATACTGAATATAGAATATGAATAATAACTTATTCATTCATAAAGTGTGATCAATTTATCAATCAATGCAGTCAACCACATGTATTGCCTCTAGTCTATGATCGACAAGAAAAAAAAAGAATAAGAAAAAACAATACGTTGAACAATTTTTTTAATGAACAAATTGTTACATGTGGCCTCCTCATCCTCATCAGAGAATGTGCTTTGCCACTCAAATCTAGTTGACTAGTTTTTCGTTAAACATTATTTTTGAAGTTACGCGCTGACAAGCAATTTTCTCAGCACTCGCGCCCCCTAGTGTGTGAGAAAAATGTCCAACTTAGTACTGTATGTGACGCTGATAGAATGGAAATGGATTGTCTCATGCGTTGCTGGCTAGCACCAGTTTTGGTATTAGCTGGAAAGGGCTCTTTAGTTTGCCAAGCTACATGATGAACAAATATACACATGCCCAGCTTCTTCTCTACAATCATTTATAGTATGACACACGGCCATGAATATTGCTTGAGCTGTAGAGTTCTCTGTCGGTTAAGACCAATTATTGTATACAGCCATACATGTAAATAAATGAGAAATGGTTAACTTCTGTTTTGGGTTATTTGACCAAAGGTCCCATTTACCATCAGTCTCTAGGTAAGCACCAAATGACAATCTGTTTTAGCCTTGGTGCCATTTTTCATGAACAACCTCCTCTGCCTACATTGAGTTATAAATATCCCAATCTTTCCTGTAATTAAATCACAAGTAAACTGGTTGATTATTAATTTATTCATCTCAAAGTTGATTCCCAAAGGATTGCTGCCGAGTTTCAAATTAATTTAGATATGCTAGCTGAGACCAGAGAATATTGTATAAAGCTTGAAGACTTTGGTGAATCTCTTATAGTTACAAGTTAAAATGAATATGAAAAACTTTATACAGCAATCATGAGTCTGATTTCCTGGTTGTATGCAATGAGATCATGCAAGAAGATTAAGCTTGCACTTAGAAAATAACAAATTACAAATAAACTGATTTTGTGTCCGAGGCCCAGATTCATTTAACACTCCTGTAATATCCGTTGTAATCAATGAATTTAGGATAAAATTTAGTTGTTCAAAAATGACATTTCTGTATGAAATGTGGATATAATCTCTTAGATGGGTCGCATTTTCATTCTAATTAATTTAGACTGCCCTTCATTGCCAGGTTACATGTAGAAGTCATGCCCAGTGTGAGTAATCTCTTGTGTAAAAGGTTCCTTGTGAGGTCATTTTTGCTTTTCCTTCAATACCCAGCCAAGAAAAGTTACTGTCTAGAGTACATGAAAAGATAGGATGCAACGTTGCCATAAGAAAGTGTTCTTGAAAGTTCTAGAAGCAGCATTAAGCTGCTGCCCACGAGTACTTGTAAGGCACCGGCCCAATGGATCCCATCTATAAAGATAGCCTTCGCTTTGGGACAAAAGCAGCTACCTCAAGAAGAAGGATAACAGGGGGTTGTTTCCACAGATCATTACTAAATCCAGAGACGACTAGACTAGGGGCAGAGGAAAAAAAAGGTTAATTGGAGCCTGACTAAATTGGTCCTAGTATGTGTGTTATTGTGTACGCAAATTAGATTACAAGCTTAACAGGACAAGGACTGATGTGAATGCTTAAATCTCTGTTAAGCATTACAGAATATTAAATAAGCACAATAAATATTTTATTTATATAGGACCCCTGTGCTCAGTAATCCATTGCACATCAACTGTCCCGATCTATAACAGAGTGGCCCATTTCCTAAGGAACATGTAACCAATGTCTGATGAAAATAATCTGTTTACACCAAAGTGTTTACCAATATGAACTTTTCATTATGCTTCTTCCTTAGTTCACAATGCATCAGGGACCAAAAACGTAATGAAGATTTGTGCACTGAAATACGAAATATATATACAGGTATCTGTAAAAGTACAGTATAACAAGTAAACACCTCAAAACTAAAGAGCACATGACCATGACAGCCTGTTGTTATTATGAGATGTAACCATAAAATATGATCTAGCTGACAAAGGGGCCTCTGCAGTTAAATCTAGGTGTCTTTGCTGAAGGTGCTTTGAGAATTTAATTGGTCAGTAAAAGCCACATTAATGGAATGCAAACCAAGAATCAGAGAGTTTGTGTATATTCTCCTATCCCAACTTATTTATTAAGAAGTTATAAAAGAGATACAACATTACAATGTGCCTTTAATTCAGCGGATAATGATAGGCAGAGTCCCCTGAAACCTTGTATCTCTAATTATTTTATAATCACTGGTTTTGAGCTACTTATGATTCTGTTGTGTCAAGTCTTTATTCAACTGCAATTGAATAAGCTACCTGTTCTGTGTATTAATGTGTCCAAATTAATGAATCAAGAGACAAAAAAATCCCTGGTACCCAGTACCGTAATCTGGTACCAACTATATGCCCTGGTGTGTAACCAGTGACTCAACCCTGTGCAGGCATGGAAATAGACTCTTCCTAAATAGTGTTACAGTATCTTTGTTTCTTTTCTATAAAAATAACAGATTTAAAATAAATGTTTCACTTTATTAATATTCCTAAAGATGCAAAATCATTTTACAATCAAAACAAAGCTTCCTTGTTTGCTGTTCTTTAGGTGAGCTCATAAAATGGCTGACCCCTGTAGCTTGTGTTTCACTGAGGTGCATTAAATGTATTCACTGAAGGAGAATCAAAAGGACAAATTAATATTTTAGGAATTACTTACTGCATCACATTCTCTCTTTTACACATTGGCCATGAATAAACATTTTCTGCTCTACCTCTTCCATTGCCCTCCAGCAATGCACATTCGTGAGCATTAGAATTCCTGGAGAGCATAAAATATCTCCAGCATCTGTATTTTACCCGAACCCAACTGCGTACATGAGGAATTGCTTGCTTGGCGGAATAGAATATGTAACAAAAAAAAAGAAATAATCTTAAAACGATGACTTCATTATTGTTTTCATACTTGTCTGTGGAGAGACGTCAGACCAATGATAAATTGCTGCAGAAGTTTAAGAATCTGCTGCATTTTGCATTTTCATTTAAGAGCATAACTACGAAAAGTCCATAGTAATAAAAACTGGCGTTGACTTTACCTGGTCAGTTTCAAAAAAATGAGCCTAGGAAGCAAATGAATAAATAATCTAGTATGTGGAATCATACTGCAGTAAAATTCTGAGGCTCCCAAGCCTGGAAATTTCCAGTGGTCTGACATGTGACAAACTGCAGTTCGTGAAGGGGGGTCCTAGTGGAACAGTCTACATTAGTGCTGACCAATTAAAAGTTACTGTCTAGCAGTGGTTCTCTACTGTTCATTAACATGCTGCATGCCCTACATGAACTGTTCTGTTTATGTAAGCACCATGGGATAGGGACCTCCATTCTCTAGTCTCAATCATTGCCTGGCAATTAAACAGTGATACATATTCATGATTATATGCTTGTAATTTAGTTCAGTTGTACTACATTGAGCATATCTGTATTATAATTGTATTGTTAAAATGGTTCAGTATTACAAAAGCTAGAGGAACTTTATAAATAAAAATATACATGCATACAAGTACTAGCACTTATATTTATCACTAATTTTTCTGTATATATTATACTTTATCCTTAATTAGCTATTTATGCTTAATATTTGTATTTACTGACCTGCCTTTCAGCACATTGTGTCTTATTACCCTTCTGTCTGTGTATGTAAGTCTTCCTCCCATTTAGACTGTAAGCTCTCTGGGGCAGAGACCACCAACCTCTTGTTTCAACCATAACCTGGCATTTAAAGTGAAGTGTCCTTGTGATATTATACATGTATTGTTTACAAGTTTATTGTTTTCCCATGTCTGTATTATATTTGTATAAAAACAACCTGTGAAAAAAAGCACACAAATCGCACTAATAGTGCATTAAAATGTAAAATAATATCTATTAAGGACAGTTCCCAGAAACCATACAATATATCTCAACTAATTAAAGGTGATATGTTCGTGGAATAAAAACAAAAAGCACTGCAAACGAATCCAATGTGCTCGTGGAAAATCCTCAAAACCGACACAATGATCTGCTTACCAGAACAAGGTAATAAACAGGTGTTGTATAGAATTATCAGAACTCCCAAGAGAAAACTTCAAATCACTTTATATTCATACATATGATATGTCATCCGAAACTTCACACGAGGGAAAACGTGAGGATTTCACTCAGAGGAAAAAAGAAATGCTTCCATAGTGTGACATCTTTAATATAATTTATTTCTTAAAAAGCAAGTATCCATTATACTCATAAAAGTGCTTCGTATAATGCGCACATAAAAAACGAATCATGCAGAAAGTCCAGCTGTACTGTATCAGTTCTACGCGTTTCACCGCTTTTATGTCAGCAGCTTCCTCAGGAACCCAGAAATTACAGTAGTATAGCTGTGTAAAAACCTAACCGCGGCTGTGTTTAAATACACTGAGATGCCGCATTATAAGCAGTATGCATTCCAGCTGGAGGGATGGGAGGAGACCTGTACGTCACTTCCTTTCATTGTATGAACCAACCAGAAGCACAAATTGCAAATTAGTTATCAACGAAGCTCCACAAGTAGTTGAGATGTATTGTTTGGTTTCTGGGAACTGTCCTTAATAGATATTATTTATTTTACGTTTTAATACACTATTAGTGTGATTTGTGCGCTTTTTTTACAGGTTGTTTTTATTGAATTCACTAATACACAGTGTTAAAGGCATACACTGTTGAAATCACAGAAGAAGCAGCACAGCAATTTATTATCAGCACTGTGGACTATATACATTTTAAATTCTGTATTTATTTATTGTAGCGCTGTTACAAATCTGTTTGTTTGTATTATATTTGTATTGCTGAATTGTACAGCGCTGTGTAAATTTGTGGTGCTTTATAAATAGAATTATACATTCATACAAATGTACATCATATTTCTTCAGTTTTGTTTAACACAGATACAAACTGCACTACTAAAGGACCAGTAACACCCAATAAATTAACATTCCAATTTGGATTAATATGATAGTTATTCAAATATAGCTTAAGCTATAACAAATATAATGGTATCTTTGTTGTTAAACAGTCCTCACCCAGTCCTTTTGTAACATAATTTATAAGTAACATAGTTTATAAGGCTGAAAAAAGATACAAGTTCATCCAGTTCAGCCTATTTTCCTGCAATGTTGATCCAGAGGAAGGCAAGAGCCAATAATAATCATATTAAGGAAAAATGTCTTCCCAACTCCAATATGGCAATCAGAATAATTCCCTGGATCAAGATCCAGTTATCCAGTACCCATAACCTGTAATATTCTTACACTAAAGGAAAGCATCCAAACCAATTTTGAGCTCTTTAATAGAATCAACCATGACAACTTCTTCAGGCAGAGAGTTCCATAACTTCACTGTTCTTATGGTAAAGAAAAACCTTCTATGTAGATGCAGAAACTTTCTTTCCTCTAAACGTAGAGAATGCTCACTTGTTATACTTATAGTTCTTGGTATAAATTAATTGTGGGAGAGATCACTGTACTGACCCCTCATGTTTATATATGGTTACTGGGTCACCCCTTAATCTTCTTTTTTCTAGAATAAGTAAACCCAGTTTTGATAATCTTTATTGGTTCTGTATTGGATCTTGATCCAGGAAATTATTCTGTAGTTTGCCCATTCCTTTTATTACTATAGTAGCCGTCTTTGAACTCACTCAAGCTCAACCACATCTTTCTTGCACACTGGTGCCCAAAACTGCACACAGTATTCCATGTGTGGTCTGACGAGTGCTTTGTAAAGTGATATAATTAAGTTCTTGTCATGTGCATCAATGCAACTCTTGATGCACTCCATGATCCTATTTGCTTTTGCAGCTGCCACTTGGCACTGGTTGTACAGTTAAGTTTATAGTCAACTAAAATTCCTAAATCCTTATCCATGTCTGTTTTGCCCAGTGTTTTCCCCATTTAGAAAATAATCTGGACATGCATTTCTGCTTCCCATATGCATAACCTTACATTTATCAGTGTTAAACCTCATTTGCTACTTTCTTGCCCAAGCCTCCAACATATCTAGATCCATATGTAATAA
The DNA here is from genome assembly GCA_019650415.1 of Pipa parva. NCBI lineage: Eukaryota > Metazoa > Chordata > Amphibia > Anura > Pipidae > Pipa > Pipa parva. The sequence continues at coordinate 2,110 of WMED01022318.1, read as the reverse complement.
AATACTATTCTCCTTTGTATTAACTACTTGACACAGTTTAGTATCATCTGCAAAAAATTAGATTTTACAATGCAATCCCTCAGTAAGGTAATTTATAAATATATTGTATATATGTATGTAAATTTGCTGTACAATTCAGCAATACAAATATAGCACAGACCTGGGAAAAGTGCATTAAACAATACAAGCATAATATCGCAAGGATACGTCATATTAAGTGCCAGGTTATGGTCTAAACAAGAGGTTGGAGGTCCCTACCCCATAGAGCTACAATCTAAATGGAAGGGTGAATTATATATACAAATAGAATGGTAATAAGTGTTGTAACAATGTACTGAAACACTGGTCAATAAATACAAATGCTAAGCATAAATAACTAATTAAGGATAAAATAAAATATATACAAACGTTTGTACATAAAAATCAGTGATAAATATCAGTGCTAGTGCTACAAAAGGTAGGACTTCAGTTTGATTTTAAAAGTGCAGAGGGATAGTTTCTAACGAAGATAAAGGGGTATAGAATTACAAATGTGGGAGACAGAAAGAAAAAAGGGTTTAAGACAAGAAAGTGCAGTAAGGGAGTGTGGTGTTAAAAGGAGAACACTGTAAATGATTCATTGCTTATGGAGAGCTAAGGAGCAAAGAGAAATTGGGAGAAAGGCTGTCCCTAATAGGGAGAGGGAGAGAATTCTGGCAGCAGAATTTAGTACAGACTGGATCGGGGAGAGCTGGGAAGCTGGAAGGCCAGATAGAAGAACATTACTGTTGTCCAAACGGGATAGGACAAGAGCAAGCATGAGGGTGTTAGCAATGGAATGAGAGAGAAAGGGGCAGATTGTTAGGATTGCAGGGTGTACTGTTTGGAGAAGGAGGTAGCAGCCGAAAAAAACAAACAGACGCTAGGGCGCGGAATCTAAGGAACCCCTGGTATTCGCCTAGAGCCCCCGCAAGGAGGTTAGGACTTCGCTGCGGAGGGAACCTAGGTCGCGGCCCCTAGGACTGAGTGTAAGAACAAGACCACGGAACTCTTTCTCAGATGAACCAAACAAGCAGGGGAACCAGGCAAGCAGAACTGAAGCAATGGCTGTAGCAAGGCAGGATACAAATGGCTGTAGCAAGGCAGGATACTGTAGCAAGGCAGGGTACTGTGACAAGGCAGGGTACAGATTGACAGGGACAGGCATAAGCTAGGTAGGGAAACCTATAATCAGGCGCCGGACCACTCTGACAGGCTCCCTTATATAGCCAGGGAGCCTGTCAGCTTATCGCGCCTAGCGTTTCAAAAATGCGCGCCGCCGCGACGTGCGCACTGTGACGTCAGTGCGCATGCGCGGCGGCCGCAACCTGGAAGACCCGCGGCACCGCGATGCCCGACACTGGAGCGGACCGAGCGGGTAAGTATTAATCCTTACAGAGATTTTGGCAATTTCACAAAGGAAAAATTGTCAAGTTTTAGAAGTGGTAGAGATGTGTTTAGAGAAGGAAAGAGCAGAGTCAAAAGTCACCCCAAGACAACGTACAGAGGTTAAAGGGGTGATGATCGCACCATCAACTAGAATGGAAAAGGTAGGAGAAGGTCCAGGTTTGGGTGTAAAAATAATCAATTCCATTTAGCAAGATTTAATTTGAGCTGGCACTTGGTGATCCATTCAGAAACTCAGATGGGGATGTAGGTAGAATAATGTCTGTGTTGTTAGTTCTGTAATAGGATTGTTGGCTAGGGAGAGAGAGCGGTTAAGGCATGAGAGGAAAAACCTATAGTGCAGAAAGTTTGCCTGGGAGTGGGATTTCCTCCACATACGTTCTGCGCAATGCATGCAGGATGTAATATAATGTTTTTCTACATTCAGCCAGAATGAAGAGAAGAGGGCCCAAAACAACTGACCCCTGGGGTATACCACTATTAACAGTAACTCAGTGTGAACATGTAATCTATGGTGCTTCAGATAATACATATTCAGGGAGTGTGCCCAAAAGTCAAATTTTGAAAGCTAAATATCTTACCATATAGACACAATTTAGGGGGGAATTCACCATTGTCCGAAGTTGTGCGAACAGTTCGGGCGACTGTGCCAGTCGCATCGCCGAGGTTCGCCTGACCTCGCGAC
>WMED01022317.1:0-11698 GCA_019650415.1 Pipa parva | reverse complement strand
TTGCAAACACCCAAATATTTAGAACTAAAAATGATTGATTAATAGGGGTGCCCAAACTTTTTCATATGACTGTAAGACAATCTCCTAGTGTCAATGATGATAGTAGATAATCATAGATAATCACACATCTCACACATTTGTATTTTTTCACAGATTTCTAGATCTATAGATAATATTAAGTCTAGTGATGCCCCCTTCATCCCTCTTGTTGGTTCCTGCACCAGCTGAGAAAGATAATTATCTTTAGGTATTTTCAAAAAACCCTTTCCTTAATGAGATCTGCAGGTTTCACTTTGCCAATTTATATCTGGGAAGTTGAAGCCCCCCACTATTACAACATCATTGTGTTTTGCTGCCTCATTTATTTGTCTTAATAGTAAATCTTCTATGGATTCTATTATATTTGGCGGCTTACAGCAAACCCCCATCCATATTTTATTACTGTTTTTCCCTCCATTTAATTCTACCCATAAATATATATCTATTCTTAATATGGGCTTTAGGAAAGACTTAACACAAAGGAAAACTCCTTCCCGTTTCCAGTATTTATGTTCCCTTCTGAAACAATGTGCAATGTGTATCCCTCTAGGTTTATTGCTCAGTTATAGCTATCATAAAGCCATATTTCTGTTATTCCCACTATATTCCCACTATATCATAATTTTTGTTAATTATTATTAATTCTAGTTCATCCATTTTATTTGTTAGGCTTCTAGCATTTGTCATAATACAATTTAGCAGCTTTTGCTTATTTTAACCCTACCCTTATCAACTATTCTAACCCCTCCCTCCATTCCATCTCCATTTTAATTAATTAATCCCTCTTCCCTATCTACACTATCTTGCCCTCTACATGTGTGGTTTCTAACTCCCCCCCCATCCCTAGTTTAAACACTCCTCCACCCTTCTATCCAGTAAAGCCAGTCCCTACTGAAGAGCCTGTAACCCACAGTAAAGTCATTCCATTGCTCCAAAAACCCAAATCCTTTCCTCCACCAGTTCTTGAGTCACTTGTTTATTTCCCTAATCTTCCATTGCCTCTCTGGTGGGGATTGTTGTACAGGTGATATTTCTGAAAATACCTGTCACGGACACTGAATAGTGGACCCTCTTACCACTGCAAAAGTTGACACAGGTTTGTCTGAGGCGCGGAGTCTAAGGAGCCTCTGGTCTTCACCTTTAACCCCCGCAAGGGGGTACTGGGCTTTGCAGCGGGAGACTCCCAGGTCGCGGCCCTCAGACTCACCCTCCGCAGGTGGTAGCTGGAAAGGACTAGAGCAGACATAGAATATTGGAACAGGCTTAAACACAATTACAGGAGACTGGTAACGACTTGAACCAACACAGGAATACAAGATATTGGATACAGACTGGAACAATGCAGGACACTTTGAAATAGCTGGAGTAGCACAGGAACAGGTTAATGGCTGAATTAGCCCAGGAACAGGTTAATGGCTGAATTAGCCCAGGAACAGGTAAATGGCTGAATTAGCCCGGGAACAGGAATCAGAACTAACTTAACAAAGTAGCAAACTAACAGGGACATAGTACAGAGACAAACAATACTCAGGCAAATACACTGCCTGAGAAGCTGGCTTTTAAACTCCCCGCCAGCTGCAGGGGAGGGGCCGGTGTCATTGCTAAGCAACAACGCCTGTCCTTCAAAGCTGTGATGGCCGCATGAGGAGATGAGGACGCCGCAGGAGCATGGGACAGGTATGTAACAATACCAGATTTGAGGTCCTTTTTCTAAGCTTACAGTATAATTCCCTGAAATAATTTTTAAGGATCTTCCATCTACCTCTAACTTTGTCATTTGTGCCTATATGCACCATGACCACTGGGTCCTCACCAGCCCCTCTCTGAAAACCCAGTTCAAAGTTAAGAAACACTGGGAGTTGTTTTTCATAGTTTTACAGCATTTGAATCATATCATTCAACATTCAAGGACACTTCTGAAAAATCATAATATAGAGTTTTACTAAAAACTCATCTGGAATAAAGTCTTTGTTCACTTTATCCCTTTTCCACTGTAGACTAATTATACACACCTGGTACTGCCAGCAATTTCATTTCTGCACTATTCATTTTTCATAGGCTGACGAGTTCAGCTAGATCTTTCACCTATTAACTTTAAAGAGAAAGGCATCTGAATTCTACATGCTGCAAGACTGATTATATAATGTTTATATGCAGTCCGCTGGTGGCCCTTTTACATTGAATACATATAGCGATGTAACAGAGGATTTAGACCTGTTTCACATTAATGAAAGTGTAGCTCGGATCAGTGTTCACATTCCACCTCTTTTAACCTAGGCACAAAAAATCCAAATGTTTAAGCATTCATGCATTTGAGCTAATGTAATCATCACAGCCATAAGTAATTGGATACTTTTGCCACTGTGGGGTTTGCAATGGTTAATTTCAGGGCACAGAATCTATGGACCTCTCAGTTGTTATCTTTAACCACCTGTGAAATGGGATGTGTTTTGTTGTGAGGGAGTCTCTATAGGGTGTGACTCCAGGTCAACTCTCCACTCATAGTATCTGGGCTCTGATGGAGCAGAAGGAACAGCAAAATAGCAAACCTGAGGCAGGAGACACAAAAGAACTGAAAAAAAAAAAAAATGAACTGTATCCAGTGCCCCAGACACATGACCTGCTGAACTGTAACTTAGCTGGGGCAGGAGTAGCAGAAAAGTACATGCACTACAGTACAGAACAGGAAAAAGGATTTCAGAAGACAGGAGACATTGCAGAACTGACAGGAAGCAGAGGCAGTACTCATGGGTCATGAAAGCAACTGTAAACTACCAGGCTGAACAGCGCTGAAGCTTAAATAACAGTTTAAAAAAAATAAAACAACATTGTTTATTACATCGTCTCTTGAAAATGAAAGAGATTATATCGTCTATAAATATGTTACCTAAATGATTGTTTTACGAAAATCGGACCCATACCTAGTTAGACTCTCATCGATATGTTTGATTTATTTTCACGTTAAATCTGCATTTTGGTGCATGATTTATTAATGCTGCACTCAGTACGTTAGAAAATATTGTTGGAAGCAATATACTTTGCTTTGCATTCTTTAAAATAGACTGTTGTACTGTTAGAATTATTCTATAATTATTCCTTTATGAATGTTTCTGGCATGAAATAAATGAATATAAGTACTGGAAAAATGATTTGTACATGAATAGAACATGTATAAATTCATCTTTTTAAGATTAGAAGTCATAAAGAAAATCATCAGCATTACAGGATTGTTCTTTGGATGAGCGAGTGAAATTTGTATCATTGATATCTTTCCCACAGTAGAAGAATTGCAGCTGCACAGACTGCTTACCTAGACATCTCAATTTTCACAGTGCAGAAGAAAATGAAACTTATTTCTCTTGCTAATACTTTGGTAAACCAAGATTGGATTGCAATTGTAGATGTTATATTGTAATGGAAGAAATGCTTGAAATGTAATCAGTGATAATACAAGAATGCAAAAAGTACATAGATGAAATACGTTCTGTCAAATGTGCTATCACACACAGACAGAGAAAAGTGTGATAAAAAAAATAAATGGCCAGGCCACATATGGCTAATGTTGCAGTGAAAGCTGTTCTGTAAGCACAGTATATGCCAAAGTGTAATATTCATATATGTTAAAGGAAATGTATTTTACACTTACTCGGAATGTAGATGGGTTGAGAAATTCATGTCTCAAATTATTTTTTATTATGAGACTTTGACCATATTTCAAGAAAATATTTCTAGTTTACTTGGCACTCCTATCATTGAAAAGAGTTTTTATTCATCAAAGTGGGAATTAAACTGTTGAAGTGAATTAGAATCATTTTGGGTTGCTGCACTCAGACGGTTGCAAATTCTCCACACCTTAATCATAAGTGGGGCATATTTACTAAGACCAATTTGATCATTTCAATTGATTTCACCCCATTTCACTGTCAGTTTTTGTTTCCCTGTACTTTTCTATTTTCCTCATTTACAAAGGATGGATAAAAATGTGTCCCCATTGAAATAAATTGTTATTGATAAATATCGATCTGTTAACAGGGAGAAACTTTGCAATGCTTTTCTATGAGGGTTCCTTCCATTACAGATTGATATCACTATCAATGTATATTTTCAATGAAAGAATATTTTGAACTTAGGCTAAATGACAGGACCAACGCCATAGGGAATAATGGGTTTTAGTCAGCCTGAGGGTGGAGAATTCTTTTGGGTGATAAAAAATGTTTTTGACCAGCTTAGCAAATAGGAGAAAACAGCGATATCTCTAAATACAGGCTGTTTCTCCTGCATTTTCTAGTTGAAAAACCTGTTCAACTTTAGTAAATGTGCCCCTAAATGGTAAATTCCCATAGTGGAAAAGTGAATGTCGTCAGAAGTGGTTTTGTGCATAGTGTAGCATTATCAATTGGGCAGTCATCAGCCATCAACTCCTTAATTCACCACTTTGATCTTGTGAAGAAACAAATTCACCACAGTATGCATTGACATATTCACTACTTTGACCAGCTCTGATGCTCGACAAATAGGTGATTAATTTTGGACCTTTACTTGAATGTTCAGCTTTCATGAATAAGCCCTTGTATCTTAACTTGAGCAATATTTTTTTATTAAATGGCTTTTCTTACCATTTAGCCATGATTAATTTTACATTATATATCATAGTAACACTAGTAATAAATCAATGTTGTGTCTACAACATCATATTATTACAGATGGTATCAGAAGCGGTTCTGGCTACATTTATGCCCTTGGTGACCACCACCACCAGCACCTCCCCTCCTGGATCACCACTACTAGCAGGCGCCCCCTCGGACCACCACCAGTACCCCCCCCCCCCCCCCCCCCCCACACACCAGTAGCCACCCAGCCCCCGGACCATCCCTCCCCCAGAAATCTTGGAGGGTGCTTGTGTACCCTCAAAGAGATTTTGCCCTGGGCAGTTGCCCACACCACCCATAGCTAAAACCAGCCCTGGATGGTATTGTAGTATATATTTTTTTTTATATTTTATTTATTAAGAAAAGAAAATTGTACATTTTTGAATTGTTATTCAAAAATCATAACCATTGGTAAATTTTGGCACATAACACAGATAACATTTGTTGGGTTGAGTTAGTAAACTTTTTAACAAAACAGTTCTATCTCTTTTATTTTATGTGTAGTTCTTATTTATGGTTAAATGGAAATATCTCTTCTGTATTTTTCCAATTTAACTGGGGAAGGGTAGGATGGGTAAGTGGGAAGGTGGAACCAAAACAGTTGGTTTTTAGGCATCGGGGTGGGATAAGGATAGGTTGGGCGGGGAGGTATAACTGGGGGTCATTAAAATCAAAATATCTTGCCTTTTGTGGTTTGTCTTTTTTGGATATCTTCCACTGAGGTGCCTCTTTTTATTTATTTATTTTCTTTTTTCAATCAGCCGCGCCTCCATCTTCACCTTTCACTTTTTCTCTATTCTATTTGTTCAGTCTGTGCGTGAATGAGGCCTTTTTCCTCACTTTGATGACTTTGCCTAAGTTTTTTGGGGTTGAGTTTATATTATCTGGTTAGTCTAAGTTCCAATGTCCCAAGAGTAGTTCTTGGAGTAGGTAGGTTGTATGTTTGAAGGGTGAAAGAATATAAGTTTGCGGAGCTTTTGTCAAAGATGTTAAGTATGGGGTCCAAACTTTTAAGAGCTTTTTAATCCTTTGCTCACGGTCATTTAGTGCGTCATATCTTGCCACTATTAGCATGTTCCATAATTTGTCTTTTAACATGCGTATTGTGGGAGCGGTCGGACGGAGCCAGTTGAGAGCAATCAAGTGTCTAGCTGCTAAGAGAATTAGTCTAGTGTTTGTTGATAGTATATATGTATGTTGGTCTGTTAAGGTAGTAATGCCTAATAGTGCTATAGCAGGAGTGAGTACACACCTCTGTGAGAATATATTGCTCCACCTTATTCCAGAATTTCCTTGTTTTTGGGCAGCTCCACCAACAGTGAATAAAATCTGCTTGGGAGTAGAGACATTTGGGGCAATGGTAGTTATTGGTTTTAGAGATTTTATTAAGTAGAGTTGGTGTGGTGTAGGATTGATGAAGGATTCTGCGCCTGTTTTTTGAGATAAGTTTGCTTACTGATGATCTGACCTCGCAATGTTTCTTTTGCTGCTTCCCAATATATCAGTGGGGAGCCTTGGTAGTTTTGGTTGTTTTGTTGGTATGTAAGCCATTGGGTTTTTATGTGTGTTAGCAAGGGTTCACTTTTGGCAAACCGATTAGGTAAAGACCATCTTCGGAAGTTTTTCTGGATGGGATTTAAGTTTAGTTTTATAGATATATTGGCATGGTCTGAGATTATGATTGGGGCTATTTTGGTTTTGGTTAGTTTCGGGAGAAGTGATGAGGAAATGAGAAAATAGTCAATTCTGTTAAGTGTTTGGTGCGCCCCTGAGTAGCAGGTGTAATCTCTCTCTAATGGGATCAATCAGGTCAAGTGAGTCCTTGAAGTATGTGAGTGTGTTAATTATTCTATTATGATGGTATTGTTGTGTTTGGGAAAGTTGAGTGTTCCGGTCGAGTGTCATACATTGTATGGCATTAAAGTCTCCTGCTAATATTTTTGGGATGTGTGAGAAGGGACTGATGATATTGATTAGATTGTTGAAAAATGTTTTTTCAAATTTTGTAGGTGCATATAAATTTAGAAGTATTAGTTCATTTTCTTGGATTGTAAGGTGGAGCAATAAGTATCTTCCCTCTGGGTCAGCTATTTTTTGGTGTATGATCGGTTTGATATTTTTGTGAAATAAAATAGCTACACCTCTCTTTTTGGCTGTATAGGAAGCAAAGTGTGTTTGTCCCACCCACCTTGCTGTCAATCTGGCCTGGTCCGACTCGATCAATTTTGTTTCCTGTAAGCATGCTATGTCTGTCTTTTGGTTGTGAAGTATTCGTAGAATAGAGCATCTTTTGTTAGGGGAGTTGAGGCCTCTCACGTTCCATGAGCTAAAAGAAATCATTATGTTTGAGGAGTAAGAGTGTATTTGGGGTATGTGAGTACTTACGGTCGATGAGTGAAGGTGCGGATTTGATAGGAGAGTCTGCAGTTTCCGGTTCTGCACATTTTGTTATATTGGTTTGAGGCCCCAATGGAAGACATGTATGATTCAGTAGGCAGATAATAATCTTAGAAAAACAAGAGAATATTGGTGAAAAATATAACAAGCTTCCAACAGTACTAAACATATTATGCTTTTTGTAACTTTATACACGTGTTTCTGAAAGATACATTAATACTTTCTGTATTTATTAACAATTAAATTAATTAGAGTACTCATGGTTGGTGGTTGTGGCAGATCTCATTGGAAGCGCTGTCTCTGCCTGCGCTGTGTTGGCTGGTTGTTTGATCTGTCCGGGATCGGGGTTTCCCCCAGAGCCCCCCTGCTCAGCCGACTCACTCCGCGGCTCTCTGACAGGCTCCTGTGCGGCGGTCTTTAAGTTGCACACTCTGTGTCTTTCTGAGGTGCGGCTGTCAGCACGCCACATTTCCTAAGCCTTAGGCCTTGCAGTTGGTACCGGGTCCGCTTTTACACAGAGGCCGTACGATTTCTCCAGGCAGTTCTCTGAAGGAGGTCTCAGGTAGGTGCCCCGGGTATTTTATAAGCCTGTAAGCTTATTGGGCTTTATGATATTATATATTAAACTCGGGAGTGTTAGGGAGCATTGGTGCCACACGTCTGCTCTCCCTCGTTCCCAGGCCACGCCCAAAGGTATTGTAGTATATTACAGTAATATTATGAAATGACACTGATTAAAAGAAATGGTACACCCTGGGTCAAAACCACCCAAGCCAATATAAGTGATTCCACCCCTTCAAACAGTGGTAAGCTTCAGCTATATAGAGATCTGAATTCAAGGACAGAGGGTTATGATCACTCTTACAGACCCAAAGTCTCTTGTCATTGAGGTGGATTTTTTCACAATGCTGTTTCTTTAATTTTCTGCCAAAATGAACCCCTGGGAAGTTAGATTTAGCATTTCCTCCATTTTTGTAGCTCAAAGTAGTAAGGGCAATTATTGATTCTAATCAAAATGTTTCATACAATTAAAATAAGCAATCTCTATTGTTTGAAAATGTAAGAAGAAAAAAACTTCTGTTTGAAGGTCAAATAATACAATCGTTATTCTAAACAAATAGAATGAACTAACACAACTATTAAATGCTAAATTAGGCTGCATAATATTATTATGTTTATTTCCCTTAGGAACACAAGTAAAATATAGCTGAAGAAATCTTTGAAATTTTGAAGGAATAGTCAGCATGATATACATAACATGATATAAACATTTAACCATATTGCAGTGCCTCAGGCTATTTGCATTGTAATATTTTATGTGATCTTGCAATGAATTCCTTTATACTGAAAAGGATTACTAAAGGGAATATGTGTTTCTCAGTATTCTTTTATATCTCTCATATTATTTGTAAAAGCCTGGCTATCATTCCCCTTCCCAGAACTGGAATAATAGAACTAGTTTTAGACAACAGAGAGCATAGACCCTGCAAAATATGAAAAAGTGACCTGGTTAGTTATATGAACTAGCTTTAAAAATACATAACTTAACTACTTCTATTCAACCATCTGTCATTGTACTCCAGTGCAATAGCATTCTAGAGATATATAGTATATCTTCTATTTTTTAATTAGGGATTTCACAAGTTATTAATAAAAACTTCTGTATGTTAGATAACAATAGGGGACAAAGAAAAATTACCGGCAGTTTAGTTAATTTCTCTGATTTAAAACATTACTAATATCAAATCCATTTAAATTGCTTTATGGGATTAGACATGATCTTGGGGATGAAGAACAGAGAATCAGAATGTGCAGGGTGATTTTATTTATCATCTTTTACCAGATTGTATCATAGGGCATATAAAAAATAGGTGTCCATTTGTGCCTATTTAAACTTTGCACCTGGAACAGGTTTTTTGTAGTTAAGAAAGATTTACTATAGTATATCAGGTGTTAAATCTGCATTTCTTCTCATGTGCACCTATTGAAGTCTAGATTTATAGTGGGTAGTGCCAGCTCTGCCATTAGGACGAATAGGCAAATGCTAGGGGTGCCACCCCTAGCATTTTTTTTAGAGTGCTGGCTGGCTGGGAGGTTACGTGCAGCTGCGGCTCAACTTTAAATCTCCCAATTGGCAGCCATGGACGGAGGGGCGCGGGATGGGGGAGCACCGGGTGGAGGGTTACCTAGGGCACCAATAGGACCAGGGCCGGCCCTGATGGTGGGAGTTTCGTCAGGAATTTCCCTTACAGCTATATGGTGGCTCAGTGGTTAGTACAACTGGGTTCAATTCCATCCTAGACATCATCTCCATGGAGTTTGTATGTTCTCCCTGCTCCTGTGTGGGTTTCTTCTGGGCTCTCTGGTTTCCTCCCACAATCCAAAAACATACATCTGTGTCTGTCTGTGTGTGTGACTGAAAATGGAAACCAGAATGTAGCTTCATTGGGCTGGGATCGAATTGATTGATGAATGTTTGTAAAGTGCTGTTTAATATATCAGCACTATATAAATGAATAAATATATACATACACCTAAGGAATGCTTCTAGATTTGATTATGTTCATGTGAATAAGCATTTAAGTTTATTTTTCCTACTTGGAAGATGTCTGACAATTGTTCATTTGTCTTTGAGTGGTGGGTTTAGAGCAGGAAGCCCCAAATGCTAGACCGCAGACCATTGTATGTGGGCCCTTTGGCACTGGGCTGTCTGATGGTGCCAGCAGAACATATGGACCCGCCCACCTGCCCACCAGTCCATCAAACCTTTTGCTGGATCGGAGAACTGGAAAACCAGTCGCCAGTCCAGCAAAGGTTGAGGATCGCTGGTTTAGAGTACAATAATTAATTACAGAGGTCTGGATTAGTTTATCTTCCTTTAGGTATTGTACCTTTCAACTGGAGAAAGGCAGATATAATTCCATTTTTGAATAAGAGAAATTTGAACTGCGGTACTTTGGAACTGTAAGCTTGATGTATGTAACAGAAAGATATTTAAGAAATTATCTGTAGTACTTATATTACTGTATGTGTAGCATGAAAGGCAAATTATGACCAAGTGAGAGGTCTAAGGGACAAAGGAGATACAGTAGAATTTGCTGGTGCATTTTAAAAGATAATTTAGCGTGTCAACTAAGGTCTGTTACTTAGAAAATTCAGTATGTACATAGAGAGAGAGTTGGCTGAAGGATAAAAGGTTAAGAATAGTAAAGGTTACTCAGGACACCTTATACTTGCAGGGGAACCTGGACAATTCAGCAGCATGTGCAGATCAGATTCAATGTCAATAAATACAAGTTAATGAACTTAAGATCTAAGAACTGAAGTATTTCTGGATAATTAAAATAATAATAGCAAACTGTGATAATTGGCAGCAGCTAGGGCAAGAGGGATTTTCGCCTTTAATGCAATAAAATAAAGAAAATGCAATTTTGCCTTTTGAACCATTTACCTAAAAGGATGCTGTAGAACTGAAAAAGGTATAAAGAAGAATTACTGTAGAAGAAAAAGAAAGGAGAATCATATTTGTATCACAGACAGGTTTTTTAATTAAGATTTCTTTACATAAGAGGAGAGACACTTAAGTGAAATTTGATTACATTATCAAGATATAAGAGGACCATATTAAACTTGTATGTCGGTTATTCAATATAATATAATTCCTGAGATCCAGTAGCTAGGCAAGTAAGCATTAATGAAGGTCAACAGAAAACAAAACAACCAGGGGAATTCAGTCTTTCAGGGGTCTATTATCTTATAGCAGCCAATCAGCTGTTAACATTCTCTGGTATAGGGAAACAAGAATTACGAAAGTCATCTTCTGGTTGCCTTCTGTAATTAGACCTCTGTAATTGATTGCTCTCATTGATCAATTCTCCTTAAAGTATTGCAACTCGTTTGCAAAATGCAAAGAACGATGAACCACTGATATGTTTTGCGATGGTTTATAAAGGAGGGAAGGCATGCTATCATTATTAGTAGTGATGAGCAATGATGACAATAATTGGCATCAGATAAATTAACGATTTTTGAAATCATCGAGACGATAATCGTTGTTCGATAAAGATAATCGCTGATAACCATTAAAGTCTATGGGAGAGGAAAATCGGCTTCATTTTTACACCCAAACAGGTGTGCTGAAGCTGGAATTAACATTCAAAATAGTAAACTGGATACGTGATACATCTTAGGCAAGACAATTAGGCTAGAAGAGTCACAGAAAACAATTCACAGAAAAGATGAGGACAGTTATACCTTCATTATAATCAGGCACAATCAAAACAAGCCTAAGACTGTAGGCTTCAATCTAAAGTTAACTGTAGATTAGGTTGACAAAAACTCACACCAGTTTAAAAGAAAGGGACATAAGAGAACTGCTGCTTTGTTGTCATGTTGGAGGGCAATTAAATATTCTGATCCTCTAGGAGGTTATGTGGGAAGTAGTGCAATAGACAAAGATGGTGCAAGTTCCTTGATCTTCAATGGTATGAATGGCATTGCGCCAACTTTGATTGTAGCACCTTTTCATATGCAACACCCTCTTGTCCTTACAGTTTGCATGCTATAATGGGGTTCAAGTTTTTAGACTTTAGTGCAAATTGGCACTAACACTT
>WMED01022316.1:0-11698 GCA_019650415.1 Pipa parva | reverse complement strand
GTGAAGTAAAATAGATAATAGACTCATCAATTTGTAGGATTTTTAATGTAATTAGACATTACCGTGCACGCGCACGTAAAATATTGCTAAGTTCTCTTGTGTTCGCGACTGGCGCAGTTGCCAGAACTGTTCGCACTACTTCGGACAATGGTGAATTCCCCCCTAAATGGCAATATGACCTAGGGACAAGGTGAGATAGAAATACAATATTCACAGAATACAGTTAGTGGGATGTGATGAGACTGACATCACTGTCCTTCACTTGTCTAATTCCCCTCACTCCCCATGAATCCTACTTATATCCCCCTGACTATGCCACACTACGCATCTGACAGCATTCACCTCTTTCCATCTGTTAGACAAGTCTATTCTCCACTTAGTCAATCTTGAGAAGTGAATTTGCGACTATTTTGGCAATGCGGCTCAAATTTTAGCAAGAGGTGAATTCACACTTTAGTCCAGGGGTCTGCGAGCTATGGCTCTTTAGCCAGATGTGGCTCTTTTGATGGCTACATCTGGCTCTTTGACTGTAACGAGCAGTGCTCACATGCAAGCACCGCTCGTTAGAGTCTGCTGGCTAATCGCCAGCAAGCGCTTTAGAGACAAAATTCTCTCAGCGCTTTGGCTAGCAATCCGGAGCCATTGAAGTCACCACGCTTCTGGGTCGCTAGCCAATCCGGAGCCGCTGACATCACTGTGCTTCCTGGTTGCAAGCCAATCCGGAGTCGCTGACGTCACCGGCTCCAGATTCAAAAGGGCTGAACAGAGCCGCACTATATGGCTCTCTCAGCAGAAAAGGTTGCAGACCCCTGCTTTAGTTAATGAGGCCCTCAATCTTTGTTGTGAAAGGAAAACCAGTGCTGTTTTGGGTTGAATCTTCACATGAATACAAAGAATAGAGAATGACTGTGTGGGTGTATAGAAAGTTTATGAAAAAGCTATTTCATATCCTATTAATAGCAATAAGCTAATTAGCAGCTTTGGCTACAGTTAAACAAAGACAATTAGGAATGACAGCGTACACATTAAATGGGTAACATTCCTCTTTATACACCCTCTGTGACAGAAGTCACTCGTGTTCTGGAATTCACAGACTTTTGGCAGAAGTGACTTCCCTGGCTGAACCTCAGCGACCGGAGCTATTTTCATTTTAGAGAAAATAAGAGCATTACGGGTGAAATTTAACAATCTCGGAAAAGGCTGATTTCTCCTTTCCGAGTTTATTCCCATGCGATCTGAGCAGTTTCTCATGGTAAATATCGCAAGATCTTTTCAGTCAATATTTACCAACAGAAACTTTTGGATGGAATTTTTGGATGGAATTTTTGGATGGAATTTTTGGATGGAATTTTTGGATGGAATTTTAGGATGCAATTTTCAGGATGGAAAGGTAGACATACTAAAGTGGTAAATTAGCAATACCGGAAACTAAAGGGGGTTATTCACTAAAGTCTGAATTGTTGTGTATAGGTGTGAATACAGCAGATAAAGACAGTCACAATAGGCTGCTATTGTCGCAGTCACATCTTTATAATGAGAATATTGTCATCGTCGTGACTTTATTATGGGAAAATTGTCACAATCTTAACTTTAAAAAATTTTTGCAACTTTACAATGCGGAAATTGTAGCGGATTTGCTATGGGAATCCGCTGTTTCCAAATGTAACCGTTAAAATTGCACCTTAGTGAATAACCCCCTTTAAAACTCAACAAAAACATTGATGGTGTCAGAAAAACATTCTCATTGAAAAAGGATATTAATATCAGCATGAAATGGAAGGTGAACTTAATTCAGTAGCTGCATAATGTGCTGCTTTAAAGTGACTGAAACTAATCGACATTGAAGACTTGCTTTCCACCCTATATAAATCAGCACTATCAAAACAGTAAAATGAGGCAAAAACATACATTGAAACAGGGCAAAACAGGGCAAAACCTATTCAAAAAATGTCAAATACAGACTTTTCAGTTCTTTATAACCGTCCCCCTAAGTGTAAAGAGGGGCCCTGTAACTGGTGGGCAGTGGTTAATTTTTAAAGCAAAAGCAACTAGAGAATTAGAAATAATTGTTTTAAAAAAAAAAGACAATTTTGTTCTCTTGCACAACAATACAGTTATTAAACTTCAGGAGCAACAAATACACACAAAGTAGTTCAACAGTCTCACCACACTGCTCCCTGTAACTACCATATACATTCATCAGTCTGTCTCTGGAAAAACACTCTGTAGATTTCACCCATAGGTCGTCCATCGGACCTTCTTTCTCGTGACTTGGGACTAGTCTCCACTGCTGTTGATGCAATAGATGAAATTTTCAGTGAACCCTCCAGTAGACAATTCCCAGCCTACCTTTGAATGTCCCTAAGCACAATTTGGTCCAGAGTGAGTCTTAACTCACTAACACTCCTTGTGGGGTGTAAAACTGCCCATTCTAACCTCACTAGCAGATTACAATCCTAGGCACTTTAATAGCACACAACAAATCTATGTCTTTTACAGTAAGGCTACCCCTCTGAGGGTTCCCTTTAGACAGGTAAAAAACTGGAATCTCGGCTTCAAGGTTGCTTCTGCATTCTTCCAACTGGAATATGATGTCACTTTTAGGGACACCATTGGAAATCTCTTATTAGGCCTTTTGATGATAATTTGCACATTACATAACAGAGGAAGAAATGTGTTAGCCTAAATTTTTCATTTTGAAAACTATTCAGATAAATAGAATAATCTGTATCCGGGTGAGTACTTGCTTTTCGCAGGAAATAAAATGAAAATTAACAGTTCTTCGGTTCTTCTAGACATTGGGTATATTTCCCTTTAATAATTTGACATCTTATCTCCCTGTCACAGTAAAATCGTAATACAAGATGGTGTATTAAGTGCCAACACTGTTGCAAGATACTATAATAATTGATCTGGTTATAACATCCTCATTTGTATTTGTTTGGGGCGATATGTTATTTACTTGTAACACCTCTGTGTAGGCCGACTTCGTTTTAAAACTGATAATAGAGATAACGTTCTTCCACTTATCATAACATTGTTCATTGATTAGAAGAAGGTGTGCGTCTTTCAGTCTCGTTCTTTTGGGGCTTTTTTGTATCTGATTAAATGAAGTTCATATTTATATACCAGCGACAAGATTCTACGTTATTATCAGTGAACACTTCAAAACACAATCAAGTTAACAACACAACCGACGCACTTCTTCCTGTAATATCTGATTAAACAAGGCTGGTGTGTGCTGATCACATGTAATCATTTTTCTGTGCATATTTTTATCTCATATGATATTGTCCCACGTAATATATTTCAGCATTTTATATATTTTTGCTGAATTTTTTTGAAGGAATGGGGTTATCATACAATGCCCTGTATGATTTTATTTTAATAATCCCTGTTTATTTCTTAAACAGGTTTGAAAGCACTGCCAATCCAGGTCAGAGTGAATGATTAATCTCTGTAAAGCGCTGTGGAAGGTGTTCGGACTATATAACTATGCACAATAAATTAATCAGTCAATAAATAATGAATCCCACAATACCCCACTTTTATATAGTCCAATGTCAGTGTTTTTACAGTCTCAGACAGTAGCTTTCAGTTTTACTTATTTTAATAGCCAATCAGAGGAAAAGTGGACAGTGCACTGTGTCATCATTAGCGACATCACAGGTGTACCACTAATCAAAGAAAGTTGGGCTGTACTGTACACTGGTGACATCACTGCCAGAGGGGGCGGTGCTGTCCCATTTTACCCCACTGGAATTTTGGAAGGTATGACACAAAGTATGCTAGAACATGTGCTCCATTGCATTTAACATGCAATTGTATGTATCAGAAAATAACTTATTTACAAGATTTTTACATAAATCAACAAATAATGCTCCTCTGAGCTTACATCAGAATTCTGTTTCTGCGCTTCCTCTATTTGCTAAAACTCACAGGAACAGGAAGTGAAGAGGATCCCGACTCTTGTCAAGAGCAGAAGTCATTGGCAAGTTACTCAGAGCATGTATTGGAGCATAAAATCTGATTGGTAAGTAACTCCCCCACCCCCCTTAAGCCCACCCCCTTTATGAATCATGCATGGATTTAACAAGCTTTAACTTCTCCTCTAAAGAAGAACAAAACAACTCATTTGTCTCGTGATTCAACATGGGCGGTATTCTTTTGTTCTTTTCCAATCCCGTTCACTTCTACCTCCTCTATTCTGTCTAATACTGCTTCTGCGTTTGCCCACATCAGTGATGCTGAAGGAAAGGTGTAAAATGAAAGGGGATTTAGACACTGAAACCTGAAGAAAGGAAGATATCTTTAAGAAGTAGAAAGAGGCAACACTGGATAAAAGATAGGCATCTGCATATAGAGCCCACCCAAGCTGAATCACCCCTAGACAAATGAGCACTTTAGTTCTCCTTTAGAGAACTTCTGTCTCTCAGTTCTCTGTGTTAACCCACAGGAACACATACCCAGAAATCAGAATGAGCCTAGTGGGTCACATGTATCTTTGGTCTATTAGTTGGGGAAAGAGTCACAGTAATAGGGTTATCAGTACCATTGACTGCAGTCGTTTGTTGGAAGTTTTCATGCTTCTATTACTTGACAAAGTTCTCAATGTCTATGGTTGACAACACTTTCTGATTATATTTAATGATAATAGCTTAGACACAAAAATATTAATTAACGATCACTGTTATTGTTATATCTAATGATTCAAGCTCTTCTGGTTTGATCTTGTGGTTTTAATCAACCTCCATCATAGGGTCTTAATTATCAAGCAACCTCAGAGTTAATTTTGTTTACCTTTTTGCTAAAGTATCGCTGATTATAATGACTTTAACAACAGAGGAGACACACTTCATTGAAGGACACGTGTCTGTAGTATACTGAAGAGGATCCTACTGTTACATTTGCATAATGACAAATCAATAATGCCTACTTACTGAGGCAATTATGATAATGTGTAATATACCATCCATGTCTTTCAAGCTAAATCACAATGTTTTTTTATAAAAATACGATCATTAACTCTATTAGTAATTAAGGCAGTTCTGTCTCTTTTATACATAAACAACGGCTTCTAAAGTGACTGGAATTTCTCATGCATCTGTTTTTCTCTTTGCTTCTTGCATCCATCTATAAGTTAAGGAACTAAGGAACTTTACATTACGATATACACTTATTAAGTAAGAGTAAATGTATTTTTAAAATAAATGGAGATACAATGATGAGAGGATATGATACTAGAAATCTTTCCGAATTTTTGGAAGCACAGGTTAAATATGTAATTACTTTGGAGATGTTTTCATTTTTTATGACATTTCTATTTTTAAAATTGGGTTTTCACTGACTAATTTATCTGTCAGTAGAATGATGGTTCCATGTGTAGCAGACAAGATTACTGTCCTGACTAACAAATAGTTATTTGTATTGGATAAGTCTTTGGGACTTATTGACTAAAGGACAAATAGTAATGTAAAGCACTGAATTCGCATCTATTAGCCACTTCCCCATGTTCGCATACTGATCAAACTGTGCAATGTGGCGAATATGTGACCAATTTGGGTGATTACAATATTCGCGATCTTACAGAGCACTTCACATCACTTTGCATGTGTACAGGTACTTCTACTATAGACTAAGTGGAGGAGTGTGCAAATGCGACTAGGTGTACTGCTCCGAATTCACCTGTTTGACTTTGCTACATCAGAGTAGAGAATTGAGGGGCTGATGGTAGGGCTCGACATACTACTTCTATTTGACTGACTACACCACACAACGCATCTGGCAGCATTTGTTGCTGTCCTCTTGTTCGACCAGTCTATTTTCCACTTAAGTCAAAAATGAAAAGATAATTTGCGATTATTTTGGTGATATGCCTCGAATTGTAGCAAAGTGAATTTGATGGGTGAATTCACCCTTTAGTCAATAAGGCCCTTTATTGGTTAGGAAGGTAAATCCAGTTTGCCAATGATCCACATTGAATGGCATACCATTATCAGACATCATACTATTGCCCAAATGAGTGATCTGATCATTAGAACAACTTTGGTACAATTTGATCAGCAAATAATGGTTAAACTTGACTTCATATAGCAAATTTTTTAATCATCCAGTCATTTGGTCTCAGCTTGACATTTAGGGCAACTCTCTGATCCTGGAGGCAGGGGTGGAAATATCACTTTCTGCAATGGTACAGGGATACAGAAAGTCAGAGGTTTCTTTCAACCAGTTTCTTTCACTGTGCTGGGACTGGGCTCACTGTTGGGACCTAAGCAGAGTAACATATGCCTGGTAGCCTCAAGAAAGCCAGGAGTCCATCCTTCTCTGATTCAGTAATGGTAGACAATTCCTAATACATGTTAACAGAGTTACCAGAATTGTAAGCCCTCCAATTTACCACTTTCCTCTGGCAAAATCAAATTGGCAAATTCACATCAATAAGCCTTGCAAAAATATCAACACATGATGAACACCCAGAATGTTGTTGCATTTGTCAAAAAATAAACGTAAACAGGTGTGTAAACATTATTATACTTCCTGCAGAATAGTGGGCCTTCCTCTGCTTTCGAGGTAATCCCAGTTTAAAATGTCTTCCTTTATACCAGTGGTGCAAACCATTTTGGCACCGAGTGCCAATGATGACGATAGTCGTCAGCACCTCTCCTGGAAGTGCAGGCACTGATGAGTGACATCATCACACCTATGTTGAGGCAGAGCTCTGGCCACGCCTATCCTACCTAGATCTTCCCCGCGAGCAAGCACTCATTCAGTGTATGCTGCAGATCCGACTTGAAAACTGTCGGGCCTATACTGAAGGAGTGTTCGCTCGCTTGGGGTGATCTAGGATAGCGGTGGAGATGTCACCCGTGCCCACAGAGTAGGCTCCGAGTGTGTTCTCTGGACAGACGGTCCATAGGTTTGCCACCACTGCCCTAACTCTGGCCGCTGCCACATTCCCATTTAAATTCCCCTTCACCTTTCTTCTTCTTTTCACCTTTTGTGACTCTTTCTATTTCTAACCTTATTCCAGTTCTCACTCTCCCAGCTTTCTCCCTTCTGTTTATCCGTTACCACTCCTCAATGTATGATCTTTGGCCAAAAAATTCACTTCAGCTGATGATCTTTTCTTATCCACCTCACTTCATCTCCTGGATTTAACAGAAGCTTATGCTCTAACTTTAGGAATATTGACACTGAGGTTTTCTTGACCCATAGGGTTCTCTCCTTCTTCCCCACTCCATGCTCCATGTGATATGGTAGTGTATCTGGACTTCTCCTTGCCTCCTACTGCTTGATACATCCCCATCCATGCCTTTTTCTCTTTTTCTTTATTTGAAGTCCAACATTCACATCAACTGACATATTGATGATTCCTATCTATCTTGGTTCTCACCATTTAACCTTCTCATTTGTGCATTATGTGCTACAGCTTTTATTACCTTCCTATATGTCTAAATCTCCCTTCATTTTAAATTGCAAGCTCTGTGGGGTAGGGAACTCCATCCTCCTTTTTCCGTCACCACCTGTCACTTAGAGTAGTGTATGTTCATGATTATATGCTTGTAATTTGATTTACTTGTACTATATTAAGCACTTCTCCCTGAGCATATTGTAATTTCATTGTAGAGTGCTGTGTATAAAATAT
Source organism: Pipa parva (assembly GCA_019650415.1). NCBI lineage: Eukaryota > Metazoa > Chordata > Amphibia > Anura > Pipidae > Pipa > Pipa parva. The sequence goes on along the minus strand of WMED01022316.1, from coordinate 4,053 downwards.
CTAATAAAGAAACCGCTTTCAACATTGCATCTCTTTTACCACAAATAATAGTATATTCCCCTTAAGTTTAAATACATCTGTGAATAGGAGTGACCGGATTCTCTTCATAAAACATAAGTGCCAATTAAAACAAATTTTATGAGATGGTCTCTCCATCCAGAAGTACATTTCAGTAGATGAACTACTGATGTGTGCAGTGATTCATTGTCATAGTAAACATTTAATGACTTCCTATAAATGAACATATAAATCAGTCATTATGATCTAATACTTAATACCTGCTCATTTCTGCACAGAATTACTAAATTATTATTGACTATTAAGTTTACATAAAGTACAAAGGAGGATAACACTGTAACTAATTAATATTTATAAAGCATCAACCTTTATTATTATATGAAAAATAAATCTACACATTGAGAAAATTGCTGCCAGTGGTGAGATTTTTTATTTTAAATGTTTAAATCAGGGATGATAATCAGATTGGTCAAGCTAGGCTGACGGTCCATCTTGACTTGGCTTTGGGTCACTTGACCACGTCACACAATATGTCTGCATTAGAGATGGGCGGATTTCGCAAAAATTAAATTCGCCAGGTTCACCAAATTTTTAGCAAAAATTTATGACGAATCATGTTAAAAACAGCTATTTCCAGGCAGAGAGGCAGAAATGGAGGCAATAGGATAGCACTACAAATTAAACCCCATCTAGTAGGTGTCCCTGGGACCCCCATACCACCCACGATCCCCCCAGTATCAGCAACAAAGCACTATTTCAATCATAACCGGCAAGTATGCGGTTGCCGCTCCCACATGTAGCGATCCCCCCGCCTAGTGCTGGGATAATGTGGTGGTATAGGGGTCCCAGGGACCCCTCCTTTTCATTTATTTAGGGTACACAGGGGCAGTGTGCAGGGAAGCGGCTCCTATGGAACCACTTCCTGCACTTAGCGATCCCCTCACTCAGCCTAGCACTAAGGCGAGGGGTGATTGTGGGGGAAGGTGTGGGGGTCCCAGGGACCCCTGCTAGTTGGAGTTAATATAATTATTTCCATAGCACTTGTATTGCAGTAGCGCTATGGAAATAATTGTGTTTAAATCATTAACCCCTGACTTGCCGGTTAATGATTTAAACAGCGCTGTATGGGTGCTGCTGCAGGGGGGGATCGGGGGGATCAGAGGGAGGTGTGGGTGTCCTAGGGACCCCTGATAGATCATTTTTATGTAGTTTAGACTAATTATTTCCATAGTGCTTGTATTGCAGTAGCTCTATGAAAATAATTGAGTTTAAAATCATAACCACATACTTGGCGATTATGATTTACATAGCACTTCATGGTGCGGAAACAAAGAAATGCAATTCAGCCGTATATGGGGTAAAAATGTGGCCATTTTAGTTAAAAAACAAATTCGTTCCATCGAATCACCATAATCTTTGGATTCGTGCTGAACCTAAGTTTCACTGAAATTCAGAACAAATTCCACTTTGTCTAAATCGATTCACCCATATCTAGTCTGTATGTTATACTAGGCATTTAAATAAAAGAAAAACATTGCAGGTGGGTATTATATCTAGGGATTCTCCTCCCTACCAGTGAGGGAAATCTGCTGCAGAGTTAGCAGTAAGCTGCGGGTAGACATAAGTCTTTATTCAGTGAGTTTGGTGTGGAAAACATGATCTTCCCCATATGAGTGAATGCAGTAGGCTTTTGCCCTATATGGAGGTAAGAACAGAAGCAGGTAGGCAACCCTAGTTTAGTTTTAGAATCAACCAAATACTTTTTATAGGTCTTGAAATTATTATTAGTTTGGGTGAAAAAGGGAAGCGCTTTGCCCCAACCAATGAATAGGAGGGTTTAGTAACCCCAGTGGTTATATGCTGGGTACTCAACACTGAGCCTAGATATTTAGTGAGTGACCTGTTGGATACACTTCAATGTAAAGGATACATACATAACGAACTTAGCTTAGGTGCCCCCCCCCTAAAAGCAGCTAACAGCCAAGAATACAGAGCCCACTACTTTTTCCTTAAACATAAACCAGCTTTCTGTTTAAAGAATCATTAATGGGGCTTATTCATCAAAGCTCCGCTACTGCTAGCCTGGGGCATGATGGGACCTAATCTGTTATTAGCACAGATACATTTACATTAGGGCCTTTGTTCTCTGCTCTTCCATTTATTTCAGGGTTTTTTTGTTTGATGTGAGTGAGCGAGTGAGTGAATGAGTGAGTGTGAGTGAATGAGTTAGTGAACAAGAGGGGAATCATGATTGTGCGAATTGAGCTCCGAAGTCTTCGCCTCACTTCACACTGACTGATATGCGCTCACTGATGTCCTGCACGCGGATATCAGCGAGCGCATTAAAGGGATTCCAGTCTCAGCAAAACCAAAAGAATTGCCTCGCCGAGACTGGAATCCCTTTAATGCGCTCGCTGATGTCCACGTGCAGAACATCAATGAGCGCATATCAGTCAGTGCGAAGTGAGGCGAAGCCTTCGGAGCCCACTTCGCACAATCGTGAATTCCCCCCCAAGTGAATGAATGAATCAGTGAGTGAGTTTAATTCAGTTTGGACAAACGCAGTTATTTTGCATACATGCATATTAACCCTAAAATTAAAATAAAATACAAAATTAATATTGATAACATGGATATATATTAGCTGGAAAGTGCCTTTCTGTCTGCAAGAATCCTCCAGAGTGTGTCGGACAGAAAGCACACTCTTCAGCTTTAATAAAATGTAATCAGCCAAGAAATAACACACATTTTTAATACTGTCTTGGAAACAGTAAGAATGTGTGTTTTTGTGGCCCATATGGAATAATTGCCTTTGTTTGTGTTTCAGTCATCGCAGCAGAGTTGTGATTTATGGCGAATAAGGAAAATATGAGTCCCTGTTTTGTAATATTCCTTGTGCTTATTGTCAGTGTTTGCCTCTAAATATTTAGTGCCATCTGTAAGATTTGGCTCTTATTAAGGAAATTACATATATTCTGAAACGTATATCAAATTATTGTGTGGAAAATCTATAAATCCTTCACCGCTGACAGTTCTTTTTATCACTGATTCTGTTATTGGCTTCCAAAATATAAATCGAGGGTTCTCTGTACTACCAGGGTTACAGCACAGTGTCAGCAGGCATTGCGCAAAAATTCTAAGATTTAGACTGTCGAATTCACAAATAGTAGATTCCCATAGCAAATACGCAACAATTTCCCCATTGTAAAGTTGCGACTGCGACAATATTCTCATTATAAAGACACGACTGTGACAGTACAAGCCTATTGTGACTGTCTTTATCTGGCAAATTCACACCTATACGCAACAATTTGGACTTTAGTGAATAAGCCCCTGAATGTTCATGTAAAGATAAGAACTCGCATGAACTTATCAAATTATGCGATGTGGTGAATTTGCATCCAATTGTCTCCTTTAGATGTGTCCCGATTAGAGATTAAGGGGGTTATTGGCTAAAGTACAAATGCACCTGTTCAATTCACTTTGCATCAATATTTTACGCTACGTTGGAGAAGTTGCAAATTCACTTCTAATTATTGACTAAGCAGGGGATATGCTTGGCAAACAAACAAATGGCTGTGGGTCCTGGCAGGTAAGTAGTGCAGCAAAGTCAATCAGATAGTAACAGGATACTAAGGGGGGAATTCACTATGTTCCGAAGTGAGGAGCGTAGTATTCGCTTCACTTCAGAAAGACTGAAATGCGCATGCTGATGTCCTGGATGTAGACATCAGCATGCGCATTAAAGGGATTCCCCTCCCGGCGAGAGCACTCGAGTCTCCTCGCCGGGAGGGGAATCCCTTTAATGCGCATGCTGATGTCCGCGTGCAGGACATCAGCATGCGCATTTCAGTCTTTCTGAAGTGAAGCGAATACTACGCTTCTCACTTCGAAACATAGTGAATTCCCCCCTAAGTGATGTGAATTTGACCAGTGAAGCGCTGTGACATCATCCTCACCATATCCCACTAACTGTATATAAGTGAATAATACATCCTCACAATATCCCACTAACTGTATATAAGTGAATATTAC
>WMED01022315.1:0-11698 GCA_019650415.1 Pipa parva | reverse complement strand
CTTAGTGAATTACCCCCTTAATATTTATTGATATTACCGGCAGAAGTAGATTCTGTAGTTGGTATTTGTCTTTGGATGGGCAGGTGAAAAAGAAAAAGATGATTACTAGACCTAAACAATCTCTATGAAGGTAGGAATAACAACTTGTGCAGATAGTGGAATCCCGGAAGCCATGATTTCCCTGATGATCTAAAGATAATCCAGTTCCCACAGGCACTGTATCCTACTTATCTGCAGCAGCATGCTTTAATAGTATTTATAATGTAGATTGTTTCTGTGGTCAGGATTAGCACATAAGGTAAATGGATTTGCAGAGGATCTCCACTTATTCCTAAATAACCTCACACCAAATCAATGTTCCTTTCTCCAGAATCCAGCAAGGCCAATACATAACTTTGCTTGCCTACAAAATCTGTTAGCTATTTTATTCAGAAGTGTTATGAGAGAACAAGTTTGCAATAGACACGGGAACAGGTTTCACATATATCTAATGAGCTGCTGTTGAAAAAGTTGACCCTTCCATATAGTAATAAAAAAACATATCCCTTTTGTGTCTACCCATTGTCAACAATTTAAGGCCGTTAAGAAAATCATCTTGCAGCACTGTGGCATATCTTATAGTGTGATGACATTTACGGGAAACTTTTTCCAAAAATCCTCTCATGTTTTCATACAAGAGGGAATAGAGTACCTTAGACAAATCAAGATCACAACATTCAAGGAAAGGTACTTTTCCATGCTCAAATTGCTGGCATTGTATTAGGATTATACCTGGCGATGCAGTGAATCACTCTCAGAAGGGGAGAATACAAAGAATACATGGTGTTTTTATGTTTGACGGACAGGAAGACTGATAAGGACAATGATTTATTTTTAATTTGAGTAACTAAAACTAATTCATGTATAAAAGCCATGTCTGTTGTGTAGTGTGGTGTAGTCAGTTAGTCAGTAGGAGCCCTGCTATCAGCCCCCTAATTTGCCACTTCAGTCTGTCAAAGTAAAACTGGCAAATTCAACACAATACACCTTGCCCAATTAGCTACTGCAACAGACTTCAGTGATTGATGAATAATCAAATTATCTGTGCAGGCAAAGTATTGCATCGTAAGCTTTCGAATTAGTCTCAAATTCATCACATCACAGACCTTGCTGAAAACTGGAGTATGTGGAAGTGGTGAATAAATGTGAATTCACACCTTTATGCAACTTTTTTTCCTTTCATGTATAAGCTCCGAATTTCAAGTGTCCCTTAATTTGCACCAGGCCATGGGAAGAGGTCCCAGTACAGATCCAGCACAAAGTAGTTCTGTAGCTTGATGAGAGCCATAGTATGTATACTTAAATGGTACTCTGATTTTAAAAGAATAGTCTGGCTGAAAATAAAAAAAAATACATTTATTTATTTATGCTAATTACCACATGCTAGAAGCCACATGGGAAAGCTTGCACATGATCAATGCGTCCTCTCCCATGTGACTTATAGGAAATGCCTATGAGGGGCTTCACTAGGAGCGCGGCTAGAGAGGAATGTGCTCCTGAGAGGGATCAGTTGATTTGGGACGTAGAGTTTCTGGCAGAGTCTGAAGATGGAGTTTGCAACACGGAAGTGCTCCATAGCAATTCTTTATAGGTAAGAATTTTAACTTTTTAAAAAAATGATAATAAATTGTATTTGATAATATGTGGTAATTAGCATAAATAAATAACATTTTTTTAAATTTTAGGCCAGACTGTTCCTTTAATAACAAATTTTATTTAAAAAAAAAAAATCCTAAGTTTTCTGTATGTAGATATACACTTCAAATGTATTTCACAAAGAATCAGATCTTTACATGGTAACTTTTGTTAAAGTCTAATTTGGCCCTTAAGATGAATTTAAAAAAATAATTTTTTTTTTAGAAAGACTTTACTTTTAACAAATTTCACAATTCAAAAAGGGCAGTGCAGTGGCTCAGTGGTTAAGCACTGCCAGTGTCGGACTGAGCCACCCCCCCAAGCTGGCCTTGCATAGGACCTCCCGAGGAGCATTGGTACACCTGATGAAGGGGGATGGTTGCCCTCTGAAATGTTGTGTAAACTTGTTCCACAATAAATAGAAAATTTCCATTTGATATAACATGGTGAGCATCCTGGATTTATTTGCATTGCACAGTTGTTTTGGGTCTGCTGGAGCCTTTCCCCAGATAACTCCTGGATAAAGCAAAGGTGAATGTGACATGACTCATTGACTGCTCCCAAGGAGTTTGACAGAATGTTGAACTGGCCAGTCAGAATCACCTGTGTCAGGCCTGGGGAGCTTGTATGTTCTCCCTCTACATGTGTGGGTTTCCTCCCACAATCCAAAAACATGCTATATAGGGTAATTGAGGTCTAACTCAACTGAACCAAGTCTGTATCTGTCTGTCTATGTGTGTGTGTGACTGAATAAAGAAACTAGATTGTAAGCTCCATGGGGTATTGACTGAAGTGAATGATGAATCCCTATAAGATGCTATGTAATTTGTCAGCACTAAATAAATACAGTACAATTTAAAAGCTCCTGAAATGACAATGACAACTGTTTTAAAGCCTTTTGCTAACTTTTTTTTTTAATTTTAAACCTTTTTTTTTTTTAAACTTTGCTACAAATAAAGCACTCATCACCTTTTAAATTACATTTTCATGCAATATAAATTGCATGTTTTGTTTAAATCACTGCAGATTCATTTTGAATTATGATGGGACTATGATGAATGCGCCACTCTCTGGTATTAAATAGATTTTTCTCTGCCGTATTTCATTATTCCAGAGGGACAAAGAAATAAGAAAAAACTCCAGGCAGCTGCAGGTGATACATTGCAATAAGGATGTAACACAATTTGGAGCATTCGGTTATGAGTGAAAACTCATTTGCTCACCTTTCTAATGCAAATTCAATACTTCAAATACAATTTGGGCATTTTCTTTTTTTTAACAAAATGCTATGTGTTCTGTTCTGAATACAGGGATTCAAAGACTCAGTGTATTGAATTCGTCTCCTTGAGTAAATTACTTAACATTATGTAAGTGTGGACTGGGTAACAACCTAAATCACTAGTCATTTTCTATTCTCCATCATATCAAATCAACTTTTCAAATCTTGTACTTGTTGAATATCAGTATTTTCCATTGAACTGTATAATACAAATGCACTTAAGTAAAAAAAATATATAGATTGTACAGTATATCTATATATCAAAAAATGTGTTAGATAAAATAACGGAACTAATGTTTTGTGACTAAGGCTTAACTATAATAGAGTGCATTCATATACATAATTGAATGGGCATCGTGACTTTTCTGGGTTATACTATTCCCAGTCACATTTTCAGCTTATTATTACGATAGTTCTGCAGTGTAGGTTTTGGTTTGCCCTATTATTTATTGAGAATGATTTATAACATAATAGCCACGACGATATCATATAATGGTTGAAATTTATTAAACTCGGAAAAGCCCAATTTCGCTTTTTCCGAGTTTGTCCTGAGAACATCCCGGCTGTTTGTGCGGTAAAAATCGCTCGATATTTTCTATTGATATTTACTGACTGAAACTTTCAATCGAGTTTTTCAATTGAATGTTTCAATGGAAAGGTAGCCATACTTTACATTAGCCGTATGGCTACCTTTCTATTAAAAAAAAAAAATCGAGATCGAAAAACTTGATTGAAAGTTTCTGTTGGCAAATATCGATCAAAAAAATCTCACAATATTTATCACGAGAAACTTACGAGTTCTTGTTGGAACAAACTTGGAAAAGAGAAATCAGGCTTTTCCAAATGTATTAAATTTCATTCTAGAATCTTCACACAGGAAGAGTATGACACTTCATGTAAATTATAACCTTATAAACTGTTAGTTATGACATCAGAAAAAGTATGGTATTAGGGTACGTAACCCTAACCCTGCTATTTTTTTTTCCCCCAGTGGATTACATTTTTTCCTATTAAGACTGTTTTCAATGTAAACAAGAACAAAAATGTCAGGAACAAAAAGTAAAAGAATTAAACCATGAAGACAAATTGCATACTTGTAGAATGCAGCCAGCTACTACATAAATCCCATGCAGACAACCCGTGCCCAAGTATACTGGTATTGTAAACACAAATAAAGAAATCAAAACATTTTTTTATTTAAATGATATTTTCCTATAATTTATTTTACCTTTTAAACTAGAGAAAGAAATGGTAAATGATACATGTTGTGGATGTCTACTTAAGATGTTAATAATTGTAAAATTTATTTGAATGGCCTGAGTAATCACATGAATGCAACAAGGCTTGTGAAAGTTTAAATTAATTTCACCTATTTCTTATAGTAAGCAGTGTTATTAAACATTAGCGAATGCAAGGTAGCTTGCATGTATATTTTTGTTTGTTTGTGTTAAATTCGTATGGGGTGCCATCTTCTTTGACTGTTCTTGTATCTCACCTTGTATAGTGTCAGCGACACTTTCTAAAATAGTGTCTGTAGTGTTTGTTTTTTCAATTACAGGTCGTGATACAATTTGTCATTGGTCTTGGGTATTTTTATTTGATGAATTTAAATTTACTTGATTTGAATGAAAGAGTAAATACAGTTGCTAAAAGATGCAGTTGGTTGCCACATATTAGGGCAAAATTGAATAACTCATAAAGACCCGGTTTATTCTTTTCTAGTTTATTCCCGTGAGATCTCGGCTGTTTCGTTTTTTTCGATTGATATTTACCAATACAATCTTTTTATCGGATTTTTCACTGTAAAGGTAGCCATACTACTAATGTAAAGTATGGCATTACAGCTGAGATCTCATGGGAATAAACTCGAGAAGACGTTCAGGGGTTATTCACTAAGGTGCAAATTCAATTGTCGAATTTGCAAACAGCGGATTCCCATAGCAAATCCATTGTAAAGTCGCAACAAATTTTTAAAGTTAAGATTGCGACAATTTTCCCAGACTGTGACAATATTGTCATTATAAAGACGCGACTGTGACAGTAGCAGCCTATTGCGACTGTCTTTATCTGGCAAATTTGTACCTATACGCTACAGTTTGGACTTTATTGAATAACCTCCAAAATCGGGTCTTTTTCAGTTTATTAAATTTCACCCAAATTTAAAAGAGAGAGAGCTATGGTGGAAGATAGCTACCATGGAGAATCTAGAGCTAAGCATCTTCTACAGAGGTAACTCTGAGAGAAAGGAACCCATATGGTATAAATATGGCTCATGTGGTTATTTTAGGATGTAAAGAAAAAGTGCATCCAGGAGTAATGGGTGGTTATGGGGTATATTGTTAATATGCCCAGTACTACTGCATGTGATTTTTCTTTGTAAGTTGATACTAGTTTTGATGCTGTTCATTTAAAATTGAAATATTTTCTTTTATGAGGCTGTTCAACACTTTTCCTTTAATTAGTTCATTGTAGATCAGTTTGCATTCTTTTGCTTGGCACAGGAATAGTTATTGTCTCATACAATATACAGTGCTTCCCAGGAATTATATATTTATAAATGCACACTCTGAATGTTCTGCTCTGGGGTACTGTCGCAGCGTTAGTGCCATTGAAGGATGAAATGCAAGTTTTGAGAGCAGCTAATACATGCTCTTGTACTGTTTGCTTTATCTGCTGTTAGCGCTGTAACTGGCTTGTGTGACAGAACATGCATTGGAGACATGTCGCTATAGGCTATGTAGACTTTCATATGCTGTTGATTTACTTAGAAACTGATGTAATTTAGAACCTTTTTTATTCTTAATTAAAGCTCGTCCGTCTTGTTTTATAATAGGTCTATGCTAGTTGATGATGTTATTATCTGGAGATAAGAGCTGTTTGATGTCAATGCTTGTTGTACTTGTATTCAATTTCACTTACAGGATGTTTCCAGATATTTTTGGACCTGGATAAAAAATTCATGTCATGCATTGTCTATATTGTGACTCTGTTTTTACATTTGTGAAAATGCTTTCTTCATCTAAGTGAAAGCAAAAGGCTATATGCGTTTCCCTAAAAGTCTGAGTATATGGGAGATCTATTTTTATGCTGTGTGTAGACAGGGTCGTTTGGTTGTGAAATCTGTTTTTCCAGGGACACTTTTATCAAGACCAAAATAAGGAAACTATTTATCTATATAAAGAGTTAATGACAGAATTGGTTGTATTATATCGATTTGTCTTCAACTCCTAAAGATATTACCATGTAAGTAGTATCCACCAGGGATCCATCTTATTAAAAATGGCCTCTATTTCTTTGGCTCTGTTCTCGCTTTTTCAAAACCAGGGAAAGTAGGAGACTTAGGTCGAAATGAATTAAAGTCAGAAAAACCGCTCTCGGTCTTTCTGAGTTTATCACATGAGATTTTGCGGTTTTCCTGTGAGATTACCGCACGAGTTTTTCGATCTCAATTTTTTTAATAAAAAAAATACTACAAAAATACTACATTAGTAGTATTAGTAGTAATACTACTAATGTAAATTATGGCTACCTTTCCATGTAAAAATGTAAAAAAATGGAGATCGAAAAATGTAAAAACTCGCGCTGTATTCTCACGGGATAAACTCGGAAAGACCGACATTAAATACAACATTAAGGACTGTGCTGTGCTTGCTATAACTTACTCATTTGTAAATAAAGGTTTTGCGTGCAAAGAATCTCTGGCGCCCATTATTTAAAGAGACAGAGGCACTACTCCATTTATGTAAGCCAGGCCTACACCCCTTAGGTGGCTGTGTGAGAGCTGTGGGTAAAAATACTCATTGGAGCATGTATTCACAAGGAAATGGTCTAAATAGCGTTACACTAACTATACTGAATATGTCAATTCAAGTAAATAAAACATTGAAAAAAGAAACCAAAACATCACATTGTTTGCATGCTGGTACTCGTTTCTAATTTACAAGTGAAACTCTATTTCTACTCAGAAATATTTCTAAATAGACATGTGTTAATTATCCATGCCATCCACACTGGAGCCATTGACACACATGGGAATTAGTGTTGGATACCTACGATCTGTTACAGTTTAGTTGATTTCTATATTTTGCTGCTGTTGAAGGCACTAGACAGTTTTTTTTCCATAATACTAATAAAATATATATAAAAAAAAAATTATTTATCTGACAATAAAATTCTTACCAGTGATGAAAGCTACCATTCCGTTATCTTTTAGCATTTTTAAATTGCTGACAATTTGCTGACTGTGTTATTTAACTCCTAAATTAAATTAGGCAGGGAGTGGGAAAACCATTTGCTTTACACTATGCCAAAAGTGGGTTCCCTTCAATGTGCTAAGTTTGTCACAGGTATTGCGAAGTATTATATATTGCTTTTAAACAAGATGGAGTAAGTATTTCACTCTATGTGCCGCTGTGTTTTAACTGAGTATTCTAACACTCTTCGAAATTTATTAAAGGCGAAGTGATCGATCGATCGATCGAATTTTCGAATGAAATTTCAATCGATTGGTAAAATTTACAACTTTAATAAATTTCGCCCAGATGTGAATTTGACTACAATAGAGTGTAAAGTACTAGTAGTTATGATAACACAGGACTGAATGATGGAGGACTTAATTACTCTGAATAATGGTGAAGTCAAGGCCGCATAATGTGAAAAGACTCACTTAGAAAATGGTGTAATGTTTAAAAAGTCTGAGTGAAACAACCAAAGTAAATTAGAATTTGTACCTTTTTTACACACTATTAGCCTCACTGACTAAAGTCTGAATTCACCTTGCTAGAATTCGAATTGCATCTCCAAAATAGTCACAAATTCACATCTCACTACTGACTAAGTGGGGAATATGCTTGTCAAACAAGTGGACAGTGGCAACACTGTTGCATGCGTAGTGTGGCATAGTCAGGCAGATAGAAATAGGATGAGAAGTCATACAGAGTGAGGTGAATTTGACAAGTGAAGGGCAGTGACATCAGTCTCATCATATCCCATTTACTGTATTCTGTGAATATTCTATTTCTATGTCACTTTGTTCCTAGGTCATGTTTTCATTTAGTCGCAGTCACCATTGTCACTTTTGAATGAATAGTCACCTTACGCAACACTGGTGCCCACCATCAGTCCTCCAATTCATCAGTTTGAAATAGCAAAGTCAAACAGGTGAATTCAGAGCAGTTCACCTAATTGCATGCACACCTTCGCACTATTCCTCCATATAATCAAAAGTAGAAGTACCTGTTATCAAGCATGCAAAATGATGTGAAAGACTCCGTAAGTTCGCAACTCATGTAGTTGCCAGAATTGGTAGTGAATTCGCCACTTTGCAGACTTTGCTCATTAAGTGAACATGGGGAAGTGAAGAATAGACACAAATTCACAGTTTTATGCGACTATTTGGATTTTAGTCAATGAGGCTCTATGGGTGAAATTAAATAAAGTCAGAAAAACTGCTCTCAGTCTTTCCGCGTTTATCTCGCAAGATCTTACATTGTACTTGTGAGATTATCGCGTGAGTTTTTTCAATCTTTATTTTTTGATAGAAAGGTAGCCATTTAGTAGTATGGCTACTTATATATATTGAAAAATAAAAATTGAAAAAAGTTGCACGATAATCTAATGAGAACAATGCGAGATCTCACGCAATAAACTCAGAAAGACCAAGAGCAGTTTTTCAGACTTTATTAAATTTTACCCTTATAAGGGCGAAATTTATTAAACTTGGAAAAGCTCGTTTTTGCTTTTCGAATTTATTATAAAATGCGAACATCCGGAAGTTTCTCACGGTAAGTATCACGAGATTTGTTTTGATCAATACTTACCGAGAGAAACATTTTCCATTGAATATATCCATGGAAAGGGTAGTGATACTTTACATTAGTGTAGTGTAACGGTATAGTGACGGTATTTACTAAAATCCTCACTTTAGTATATTCAGCATAGAGACATCTCAAGGGGGTGAGCCCCGCTTACATTTGGAGTAGGATTTATCCAATTAACATAGGTGTGCATATAAATTTAATAAAGAGGGCGCCAGTAGTTCTTTTGCAAACAAGACTTTAACTGCATTTATTAACTACACACATATATAAACAGCAGCAGGACATATTACTAACTCAGCCATAAATATTACATAGGAGCAGTGAGAGAGATCATCATAGCAAAGACATAAGTAACAGCAATGCACATTATATGAAAACATCCACAGGGTATCAATATATTTACCACCCAGGAGCTCCATCACATCCTCAGAGTCTCTATCAGAGGAACAGGATTCGACAGGCTCCCAGATCTCTCATGGGCCTCTCAAGGATACCTTCTCCGATCAGGGCTCTCCCTAGTCCCTACACCTGTCCTAATGAACCCTAACTGTGTATCCCAATGCAGGTAGGGAATACACCAGGCCCCCTAGGCCTCCTCATTCATGGTGGGGTCAGTTGCTACCCAGATAAACAGGCCTACACTGAACTCTCACCAGCTAGGGTGAGCTAACAGTAACTCTAAAACCTGCTATCTGGGTCCCATTGTGTCTGCCACAGGACTTGTGGAGACCGGGATCTTGCTCTGTCAAGCACCCCTAGCAAAGGACAACGCTGCAGTTGTAACCACTTCCATTTATAAACTTCCTCCAGCATGGCAGCAAAAGATACATTTGCAGGCTAGGCCATGTAATTAGGCTCCATCTGCATAGCAAGTCACTGCAGCATAGAAACTCCTAATAATATTGGAACTCTCTAGAGCTAGATTAAAGGACAAGTAAGAAATGTACATAAACTGGGTGAAAACCCATTAGGTGAATTTTCACCAGGGCTACAGTAGTATGGCTACCTTTCCATTGATATATAATATCTCTCGGTAAGTATCGATCAAAACAAATCTCACGATACTTACTGCGAGAAACTTCCGAGTGTTCGTCCAATTAAACTCAGAAAAGCCGAAACGGGCTTTTCTGAGTTTAATAAATTTAAATTTAGTGTCCACTACTGTTAGAATGACTAAATTGCATTTATACTGTTCACTTCTTGGTGAAGGAAACCACCTGTGGTGAATAAGTTGTAGCAAATTGCCATCTGTCAGAGCTCAGTAACTGAAGTGATGCAAATTCGCTTAGACTGTTGAATTTGCACTTTGATGTTTTACTGATTGCGGTAAAAATATAGGAAAAATGCAGAAAAAAAATCTTGCAAACTCCCAATTAATTTCGTGGGCCAATTGCACCAATGCACATGATAACTTTTCTAGAAGCATTTTATTGTATGAAAAGATACCAAAAGTGTTTGTTGCTATAAAATGCCAGTATAAAAATCACCATGTGTTTTATTGCAGATACTCATTGAAATAAATGAATCAATAAGTTAACCCAAATATTTTCTTGAGATGAGAATAAAAACATTGAAAGGAAAATCTGCCTTGTGCCTTTAGATGTTTGTCATCATGACCATTTATAAGGTTATAATTTAATAGGAAGTTCTATGCACTTCCTATGTGTACTGTATATTATATAGGGGATAATGTACCTCTTTCTGTAATTTATAAGGATATTATTAGATACCAAGTAGGTTCATGGTCATATTAATGCAAAAGGCTGCAATGGGTGACTATTAATATCCATATAAATTACAGAAAGGGGTACATTATTTTTTATAATACACACGGCAGTTTTAGAAAACAAAATAAAACATATTTACACCTGAAACCTGTTTTACCACTTATAAGCATTGCTGTTAAACATGTTTGAAAATAATTTTTTTAAACAGGAAAAGGGAGTGATGGATGCCTTATGTTATAATCATACAGTTGTGATGTCAGAACTAGCTGAATATAAGGTTATAATTTACAGGAAGTTCCATGCACATAAAGTTATAAATTACAGGAAGTAACATGCATAATCTAGTGCTACATTGTATTATAAATAAAACTGATGGTGTAAATCTTCCACTGTCACTGAAACTTGCTTCAGCTACACAACTTTAAACAAGACCTCATAACGCCTTTTGTCACCTGCGCCTTCTTTACTATAGCATCTTACTTGTAAAAGCTTTTTTAAAACTGCCAGGCTATTGAAAGTTCTGCTGTACTGTAGTTAATAATTGATTTTAAAAGGCAGAACATTAATTCTGAAACTACAGGAGATAAAATTGTAGAAATAAGAACTTTATTTGTTACCTTACTCCCGAAATATATTTATTTGTTTACTAAAAAAATGGCTATGTTTATAAATGCACATGATCTAATAAAACCGTTACCTTAATATTTAATGACACTATTAATGGTTTTTTTTTGAAGTGCTGGTCTTCCTTAGCAGACACATGTATATAAAAGTAAAATATGTTGAATTTGGCCAGTGATCTCATTTGGATTTTTAGAGGCATTAAGGAAACCTATTTCCAGGATTTATTATGACTTAACATGACATTTTCTCAAAATATGCACTTCTAAGTGACTTTTAGCTCTAATTTCAAACGCTTTCCTACAAAAGATTGTACAAAAGCTATATTTTACATGGCAGACTAAAGATGACTGCCGAGTAGCATTTAATGGCAGAGAGGGAAATTGTAAAACATATAAGTCTATAATAGAGCTGTAAACTCTACAAAACAATTATTATTGAATAGTTTTTTTCAGATTGTTTTTATATAAAAAAATAAAAGTAGAGGAAATTTAGTAAAAGGTAAACAGCATTCTATTTAACATTTAGGCCCTTATTCACCAATGTGCGAAGTGAGCCGCGATGTGTTCGACTCACTT
>WMED01022314.1:0-11699 GCA_019650415.1 Pipa parva | reverse complement strand
GTTCATCCTCACAATGTCCCACTAACTGTATATAAGTGAATATTACATCCCTTTCTATTGTCCCTTTTGAATAAATGTTACCCATGCACATTTGAGCCCTGCCATCAACCCTCTAATTCGCAATTGATCTTGCAAAGGAAAATTTCCAGATTCGCTACTCCAACAAACTATGATGCTTTATGAATAGGCGAATATCCCGTGCATGCGCATACGAAGTAATGCGAAGAGCTCCGTCAGTCTGTGACAGTGATCTTCCAAACTGGTCGCGAATTCACCACATCGCAGAGTTTGCTGAATATGCAAAGATCGGAAAGTGACAAATTAATGTGAATTCTAACCTTTACAGTTTGGACTTTCATGAATAAGCCCCTCTAGTATCACCTATATTCTCTTGTTTTTGCTTAAATCTATGGCTAACACGGTGCTACACTCTAATGCCCCCCTAGTATGTGTTACCTCTATTTCCTCAAGTGAAGTGTGTCAATAACTCTAGACGTATCAGCTTCAGACTGGGAGGAATCACATAACCACCTTCTGTTCAGATAGACTGATCTTGTTCGGAACATGTTGCTATCTCTCCCCTGATCACCCCATTCGCAGTTCTTTTAGTGAATGGAACCTGGGTAGATACGATGACTCATTCTAGAGAAGGTATCAATCTGTTCATCCATATGGTTCATCCTTTCTCTGTTTTCTCTTAAGAAGGTTATGTTTCCCCCTGGGATGAGGCTAATAAGGTGCGGATAGGGTGAGTGTTGTTGGAAGAATAGTATCGAACATTTTTGTCTGTCTCACCTACATAGCCTTTGGCATTGAGCTATTTGGTGAGTGACCACCAATCTGTGATTGTCTCTGATGAAGGAAAACAGTAATCTATACTCAGCAATTACTGGTATTAAGTGACTTTAAAAATGCCAACAGATGTTGCTAAGTTTCAGTTAGACTCTGGGTCCTTTAAACTATTCAGGCTCATCACGTATAATAATTGTTTTTACATCTAAATCTCTTTTCTACGCAAAATGTCAGATTTCGTATTTCTGGGTTCCATAGTCTGAAGCGAGCGATATATATTATTTTTAACAGAACCAGCTGAAATCTCTCCATCAGAACTATGGAAATAATCACCAACAATCTGCCATGAGAACTTGACATGCGCTATGTGCGTCCGTGGATTCCCAGATAAATATTTGTGTTTTCTCTCCGATAAAACCGCAGGGAATCTTTCACGAGCGTTGCGTAACCGAAATGATTGTTAGTATTTATTTTTATTTGGAAGGAATTTGTAGGGAAGAAATGGGTGAATAAAATGATGAGAGGCGGATTTGCTGAACAAAAATGTATGTTTATTTATTAAGCCTGATTAGAGGAGCCGAGATAAGAATCTAATGAATAATAAATCCCTGTGTGACGGGAAATACAATCACTGGATGCGAAAACTAAGAAATGAAGCTGATTTTTTATACTAGTTTGTTATATACAATTGTGTCTTACTCAACCATTAGATTAACATTTATTAATATACCTTCAAAGAGGATATACATTCAAATATTATATTCAATATTACATTATATTTCCCAGAGCCGGGCCAAGGTTTTTTTGCGCCCTAGGTGGAGTAATGAAATCACGCAAACCCCCTCACCCATTCCTTGATGGCTGACACTCCCTACCCACCTGCATAATCCTACTCTATAGTAAAGTTTTTCCCTGTCCCCCTCCCTGCTGCCTCCCTCCCTGCTGCTTTCCCCATAGTTACCTGCCCCAAAACACCCCCATTCCCCATACTGTGCTTCCCTCACAACCCCAATTCACTCTGTGCTACCCTCACAACTACCCTCCCACACTGTGCTTCCCCCATAACCCCCTCCCACACTGTGCTTCCCCTACAACCCCCTCCCACACTGTACTGCCCTTCCTTCCTACTTTCTACCCTGAATTAATGATTCAACTTCCTGCCGATCACAGGAAGTTACATCATTGATGGTAGAAAGAACGCTGTAGCACTCAGCTCTACAGCAGACAGAGCTGGGCAATGGAGGAGGTAGGTAGGGACAGGGAAAAGGAGGATTGCTCCCTCCTCCTGCAGCACCCTAGGTGGCTGCCTACCATGTCTACCCTTCGGCACGGCCCTGATTAGCGCTATGCTGATTAAATAAATGCAGATTTAAAATGTTGCGACTGATGCTGCTCGAACATTGCATCTTTATCATAAACACTTAAAAACACGCCAGCATGCTATAATCCACAGAGCAGGTTATGACAACGTAGCAGTCTTTAAATATTACCAAAAATCTGTCTTAGGGTAAGGTTCCTCCATGAAAAGGTGGATATAAAGAACAGGAGTAGCAGGACAGTAAAAAGACAACTAATTGTTACAATCTATGTGACTAGTTTTCAATTGGCACTTGGTAGTCATTTGAGAGAAATGTCACCAATAATAGCAGGGATCCAGATATAAGTTACCCAGTAAGTCACATTGATTTGGCAAAGTCAAACATTTATATTTATGCTCGTGCGCCTTGGATCAATTGCCGCTTCAACACGTGATGAAAAACTGTGAAAGTTGTGAACTCTGCGAGAATTTGCTACTTTGCAGAGAATGTGGGGCCTATTCATGAAAGTCCAAATTTGAGACCAATTCGTCCCCCTATGACAGTTGTTATGGAACTCTCCGCATAACTTGGCGCGCATGTTCACAGGTCATTTGTACAAGTCTGTCGCAGTAAAGAATTTTGACAGAGTGTACTGTGTCACATTTTAGGTTCTTGGTGTGATGTACCGTGGGGTTATGAATACCGCGCTTGACTCTAGGAATATAAATGTGCAGGACTCAAGTGTAGTAATCACTGTAGTAGAGTGGGTAAGAAGTGACTCTACTTACTTAATTCCACTGTGGGGAAGAGTGAGGGACCCTTTATAGATGGGATCCAAACCTATTAGCCATCTGGTGGTCTTGAGGTTTCCTTTTTAATCCTGTCCTCTCCAGTGTGGATGATACCAGGCTTCCACTGGAAGATAAAAAAGTAGTCCTCAAGACCAGGGATCCCCAAACTTTTTACACAGGGGGCCAGTTCCCTGTCCCTCAGACCGTTGGAGGGGCTGGACTATAAAAAAACTATGAAAGTCCCTATGCACACTGACACTATACTGACTTTTGATCTGGAAAAGAAAAACTGGCAAATTCGACACAGAACGCCTTTCTGAATTCGCTAATTGAAAACACTCCTGGGCTTGACAAATAGCCTAATTATTTGAACGCAAAGTGATGCGAAGAGCTCCGTAAATTTGCGGCTATAGTAAGTGTCCAGATTGCAGAGTTTGATAATTAGGCGATGATCAGGAAGTGGCAAATGGAAAGGAATTCTGACGTTTATGCGACTGTTCAGATATTTGTGAATAAGCCTCATAATGGCTAGGACACAGGGGAAATGAATTAAGTATAGGTGTCTGGTAGAGGGCATAAGGGTAAAGAAATAGGGTAGCAACAGTGTTTAAAATAAGCACACTTTCCCAACCTCCACCCTGCCACAGTGTTTATAGCATTAGATGTACAAGTTGACACCTGCCCATCTGTGGATTTGTGAATTGTTTCTTATCAAAGTCAGTGGGAGAATAAAGCAGGCTTCTTGGCTGTAAGAGGCTTCTACAGTAATTAGAAAGGACATTACTCTAAAGGGTAACTCATCCTTAGGTCAGATCTGGCCAGCACACATGGAAACATACTGGATTATTTTATAGCTACCAAAGCTTTCATGAGATCTTCTGTGATGTCAAACAGTTTGAGAACTTCACTATTGGAATAGCTTAGCAGAAGACAATTAAAATGAATATACAAAGTAACAGTTGCCAATTACCAAAATGAATTCAGTATTCGATAAACATTGAGACACCGGGAACAGGGACAAAGAAGATTATTAGTTTATTTGCTAGAATTTGGAGAAAATTTATTTTCTGTTCCCTTTGGATAAATAAACTCTTAGACAAGATGACAAATTGGATGTGAGATCTAATGGATGACAAGGTCCAAAACTCGCAAGTATTGGACACAAGACTGCATATCACATGGAGTTTCACTATCGTCCATAAGATCAGAAAAGGAACATTTTCACACCCCAAAATCTAATATTGTATATGGGGGCAATAAAAAAGGCTTGGCACAATGGGCCACCAACAGGGAAGACAATGGGTCTGATGAAGGGTGGGTGCCCAGCTAGCTCAAACCATGAGGGCCAAGCCCATTTGGGATTCTGAGTACTGAACCATAGAACTAATTTGTAAGTTTATGGGGTTTCTGGGATTTCTGAAGGAAGCCATGATGACACAAACTGTGACATCACAGGGGATTGAGGGGGAGTGTAGTAATTTGCTAAATATTTGGCTTTACCACCATAAATCTGTTATCCTTAACCAAAGAGTATGAGTTTATTTGCACATTGTGGGACACTTGCCATGCCCTCTCTTGTTATTATCAGACCACAAGCAGACAAAATCTAGCAGTTCCTGGCAGAAATATGGCAAATAAAAATTGGGAAATAGAAGTATTCCATCAAACAGCTGAATGTTAAGGCTGTTGTTTCAGGACCTTGTATTGTGAGGTTGTTTCCAAGTCAGTGTACAAAATGTAAATATAAAATATTATAAGCCATTGTATGTAAAAAAGAAAAAGACGATAAGAGGCTCCCACTTCTTACCTTTGGTATCTCCCAAGGGTTCTTTCACGTTGACCAGGAAATAGCTGGATTTTGTCCTTCATCTGCTTCAGAACTACAACTCCCAGTACTCCTTCTTCTTTTTTTATATATATATATGAGAAGAATCCAAGGATTTACACTTCTGTAACAGGGATTTGTAACATTCATTCTTCCACGCACCTAGTCCGATTATAGTTTAGTTAAAAAAAAAAAGTCAAAAATGGTGGTGCTTCTAGTCCCATTATACTTAAGTCTCAAAGAACACATGGCATTCGAGAGTGAGCTTCACACCACCTTCTCTTCATTGGGAAATTTTCTTTACTGCCATGATTGATTTATATTTAATTAGATGAGCAACTTTTATAATTACACTTTAATTGCAGGAAAATCATTTGGTTTGACATATCGTTTATTTGAAACTGAACCTATAAAATTCCCAGTTTACTTGGCTGAATTCTTTTGTAACGCTGTCTATGCATTTGAACTAAATACTAATCAACCATTCGGTATGGATACTTTATAGGTGTCCATCCAAGGAAGAAAATCTCGCTGTCCTACACACAGATATTTATTGTATTTTCTGTGTTTGAATATATTATTTTATTTATTTTGGGGCTTCCATCAAGACTCATGGGGGGGGGGGGTTTATTCATCAAAGTCCAAACAGTCGCGTATATGCCCGTATTCACGTCTATTCGCGACCTCTCCAACTCCACTTATTCAACAAACTCTGCGATGTGATGAATTCGCAAACAATTCTGACGCTTACTCCAGTCATGGGCTTACGGAGCCCTTTGCATCAATTTGCGTGCGCGTGCACAGGTAATTCGGCTATTCAGCACGCGACGGATTCTGCAGGGCGCACTGCTCTGAATTAACCTGTTTGTCTTCACCACAAAAGAGTGGCGAATCGAGGGGTTTGATGAAAGGGCTCCAGTGTTGCTTAAGGCGACTTTTCATTCAAAACTACTAAATTAGTCTACTACTAAACATGAACTAGGCACAAAGTGACATAGAAAAATAAGTTTATTTCACTTATATACAGTTAGTTGGATATGAGACTGATGTCACTGCCGTTCATTGGAGGAGTTCTCCTCACTCCGCACGAGTTCTCATCCTACTATAGTGTAACTGACTACGTCGCACTACACATGCGACGGCTTCTGACGCTGTCCTCTGCTTCATGAATAAAGAGAAGTGAATTCATGACTTCTTAGTCATATTGACAATGAACAGATGCGGAGATACTATGCAAGGCGAATTTGGACTTTGATGAATAAAACCCCTTGTCTCCTTATATCATTGCAGCCCTTAAATCCCCCTGAAATTATACCCCAAATGGTTAGAAAGTCGTGGATAGTTTTTTTTTCCCCAGGAAATGTGTCCTAGAGGATAAAGGATATCTAAGGTGAACAAACTAACAGAGACTCAATCCTCACAATCTCTTTTTAACAACATTGCAGAACATGGAAAATGATCTGCAGTTTGAATGAGTCTTTGATATTAATCTATGGAAAAGATCAGAGAAATAAATCTTACCTGGCAATGAAAATCTAGGAGAGTCTCTGTTATATCAGTAATATAATTGTGAAACATTTTGGACTGATACATCAAGTACGATACATTATCCAGTTGGATCTAGAGGAAGAATTGGCTAAAGCAGAGCAGGGCAGAGTTTGATAGATTTCAGTTCCTATCCAAAAGTTCCTACAAGGGGACGCTAATCATCACATGTGCTCGCTAATGAAGATTGAAGACAGACCAATGAGTCATTAGAGCAAAAAGTAACTCCTGGATTTCATTGCTGTTGTGTTTTGTAGAGAAGTAACCATTTAAAATTGAGTAACTAGGGAAATTTAGAAAGAAAATAAAATAAAAGAATGAAACGTTGTTCAGGATTAGAAAACGAAGAAAATGTACAGCCGGTTACAATCTCAGCTCTCCCTTATTTTTTCCCCCCAAGAAGGAGAAAGAAAATAGGGTGTTCTGGACCTCATGAAAGGAGACATGTCTCTGCAGCGCCAACAGCCCCAACAAGTAAAATAAATTAAATGAAATGAACAGAGGCTTTGCAATGGATTAGCCATTTTCTACTATAAATAAAGCTCTGTGGAAACTAATTGTGCTGAAGCTTTGCCAATGCTTATTTTAATTATGTGGTACACCAACAGATGTATTATGAGATACAGAATAAGGACCATCTGGAATGTTCTCAGGATAAGCCAAGAATTTCCTTTTATAGACAAGACTCACTTTGTTCTTGAACATATTTCCGTTTACCTGGAGTTTATAATGGCTTTTAACTGGAGCCTTGAAATATGGCTTCATTTCCCATTGTTAAATTCTTTATAATTGTTAATTAAGGTTATCAAAACTCTAATTAGGGTTATGTTAACTATCACTAGCTCACAGAAAATTCCTTGTCATATCTTCTCATATATTACCATCAATCATGAAGACAGGGTTGGACTGGCCCACCAGAGCACCAAAAGATCCTCCGGTAGAGGCCCCAGTATTAAGGGTGGTTGCCTGGTGTCAAAAAGCATCTCTTTTAACATTTGCTGGTCCCTGCCTACTTTTAATTACACTGATAATTTGGGAAATTGGCAATTTTGGAATGTTCTGCAAAACTGCTCATTTATTTTGATAGTTCTGGTGTACATGACAATTTTTGCTAGTATCATGTGGCCCCCTGTAATCTGCTAATCTGGTGGGCCCACGATGTCTCAGTCCGACATTGGATGAAGTGACGACACACATAGGCTTTGGTGCCCAGATAATAAGTACTCCAGACTCATCAACCATTGTTCTTCAGTTTGAATTTGTCATATATAAAGGAAAAATAAATCTTAGACCATTCAACCAGATAGTGGACAGGTTTTTGTCTGTTTTGTGAAGTAGCTGTGGTGTGATACAATGTTTCAGGCATGTATCACATCATATACCTAATGAAGGAAGGGTAGAATTCCATCCTCATGCCAGAACACACCTTGTTGGTCTATAGAATTGGTAGCACCTCCTGAGAGCTGAAGGTGTTGGATGTATCTTAGCATTTGTGCATGGTGCAGAGACCTTAGTTATTTTGAAAGCTTTTCACAGAAATTAGATTTTATGCAACCACGCGTTTCTTTATTTTCATGTGCATTTCGCTGTGGTGTAAGCGTGTAACTTAAGTTCTTTCTTGCATCAGGAAGTTAAAGTGATAACCGCTTTGAAGCCAATGAGAGCTTTAGAGCTTTCACTGACCTGGATCAACCCAATTATTTTATTATATTTAAAGTGCTATCAATTTCCTCTGGGCTTTACAATAAGGATGAAAGAGACATCACGACAGTCACCAGACTTACGGAACTCTTTGGATCACTTTTTCATGAACAAGTAATTAAGCAGTCCATCAACCTCTCTACCGTCAAATTAATAAAATTTACAAAGCGTATTGTGTCAAATTTGCCAGTTTTACGTTGCCAGATCAAAGTGACAAATTAGAGAGTTGATGACAGGGCTCCCACTGTCCGACTATGCAAAAAAAACCCTTGTCCAATGCCATTCACTTGTTCGCCATGGGAATCTGCCTCTTAGTGAATAAGAATTAGAGAATTTGCGCCTGTGGGAGTGTAGCGACCGAAAGTGAAAATAATTCACTTCGACAGTTGAATTCTCACTTTGGTGAATAAGCCCCATAGTCTCAGAAAGAGACGCAGTGGCGCAGATGTCACATTAGGGAACCTGCTTTGAGATTGGACACCTTAGAAGTTTTGTTTTGCTTTGTGTCCTGTGGTTGAGTCATGAGCCATCTCTAAAGGTGGGAGGGAGGACTGTCTTTGTTGGAACACTTGACGTTTGGCAGCAGGACTGAAAGTAATGAGTTTACGCTGGAACAGTTTGCTGTTGGCTGGCAAAGAATATCTAAATGTTAATCCACTGGCAGGTATTAATACAGACATAGAGGCCAACATGAAACCTGGCACAAGTAATGCCTGACTGAATACACTTGGACAGCACAATCAGCCATTTCCCTTGACTGAATGATACTTCAGTTTAGCACCGGAGAGAGTATGCTGTTCCCTCTGGGTAATGGAGACCAACAATCCATATTAAAGTTCATGTCAGTGTAATTCTATTAATCGCTGCGGCTCACTGTGTGGCTGGAAGATGGGCCAAGCGTTGAATGTCATGTCTATTCCATATAATAAATTCTGCACTGATTTGCCTTGTTGTTTATTTTAATAAACGTATTAGCGAGTAATTATTTTACTGGCAGGGATAGAGTTAATAAGGGAATATATGAGCTGGCTGACACGTCATAACATTGTCTGGACAGAAAACTGGTGCATTTAAAGACAAAGTAAACACTACAAGAGTTAGAGGTGCAATTTCGCACCACTTATCCAACTTTGCATATTCATTCAACACTGTTATTTTCTGCAGTGTGGCAAATACAGGATCAGTCTGACAACTTAGTACAGATGCAAATGTAATTACCTCTTTGAATCACTCTGCAATCAGCAGGCCAGCCAACTAGGGGCAACACTCCATCTCTGTGGCAGTGTCACATGACGCAATACACCACATGACAGGGGCCTCCCATTGGGTCCAATAACCCCCTAGTCCAACGTTGTTTGCATACGCATGTACGTGCAATTTGTCTATATACTGTATAAAGCACAAGAGTGCGTAGGAGTGGTGAATTCACCAATATGAAATAATTAAAAAAAACAAACTTTATTAAACGCTATTACCTGTAAATTAATATGCATGAAAATGTATTTTATGCATATTAATTTAAAGGTAATAATAACGCTTTTTTTTTTAAACATGAAGTTATTCACGTTAGTCATTAAAAGAGTTTAGAAATAATTCACACGTTTTTAGGAAACATCTTTAATGAAGTGTTATATTTGTAACACATTGATTTTTACAGCTTATTGACAGCTATGCTGATTAGGATGTTTAGTGCGCCTGTGACTGTAGACCATAAGCCCTTGCAGTCAAAGAGGCGCCAGCGTAAAATAGGAATGTAAAATAAAAGTAAATGGTTTTGCAATGCAACCACAGGTGGCTATACCGTGGCATATTGGCACATATCATATTGGCATATCAGCAGATAATCGTTTTGTGTATACAATGTCTCAATTAAAACTGGCTGTGTTTGTTCCCCTCCATCCCCCAAAAAACCTCCATATTTACTTTGATCAGGGGCAATAAACACTTGTTCAAAATTTATTAGAAGGCCCTGGGAGTGTGTAATTCTTGTTTTCCAGTCTACTTTAAAAAAACAAAAATCCTATATTTAGGATAAACCTAATTTATAAAAATAAGGAGTATTTCTCCTTTAAGTGCATTAGTTGATGAGTGTGTTTGAACTTGATCATCTCCGAACTTATTCCATCCTGCAGTTACTCTGTCTCTTTTACATTTAAATTGAGAAAACGCAGTGTTCGCAACTGTAAACATGTCTTGTTTCTGTACAATGTGGACCCACATCCTGTTGTGGGGATATTTTGTTTTTCTATAAACACGAGCGCACAGATTTTGTCCGAATTTAGTCACTTTTTCTCAGGCCCATTAGGATAAGTATTTGCGCCTGCGAGCGGTGTATGTTAATGCTGAACTGAAAAGGGATCATTATCAGCCAATTAAACGCATTCAAATAGTGTGGCCATTCCAACCCCTCTCTGTGCTTTCAGGTGAATTGTTACATTAGTCTTGTAAAGTTTGTCATCTCCTCCCCTGCTAAAGAACACCAGGGACGAATTTCATTAAACTTGGAAAGACCAGCTCTGGGTCTTTCCGACTTTACTGAGAGAAATCTTTGTTTTGTTCTCCTGAGATTTCTTTCGATATCGAGTTTTTCGTTCTCGAGTTTTTGAATTTTTTTTCCATGGAAAGGTAGCCATACTTTAATTTAGTAGCACAGCTGCCTTTCCATCGTAAATATCGAAAAATCGGGATCGAAAACTCGATCGCGAAATCTCGAAAGAAATCTTGCGGTAAAATCGGACACCAGACCAGAGTGGTCTTTCCAGCTTTAACAGATTTTGCACCAGGATTGAAACGGGTGCACTGGAACCTTATGCGTATATCTGCCCACGCAAATTAATCTCTATATATCCTGGGCTGGTCTATAAAATACATTTAATGAAATTCATCAACAGGGGCAATCGTTTAAACATAGTGACCCATAGCAACCAATCAAAAGATGGCTCTTATAATACTATTTCCCCTATAACAGTGAATCCTAACTGCTGATTGGTTACTAGACCTCTGGAAAGAAAGCCCAAATTGATGAAATTCCAAGGTTCAGTTTTAAACAAAATGGAAACCTAGAAATAAATGAAGTGTTTCCTGATGACCCTTCCTGATGAAAGTCATTTCATGTATAATTAAAAGCAAATGGAAATTCAACAGCCAAAATCTGAAAAGTTAATAAATAATTTGAAAAAAACTTTAAAGGAACAGGTATTCATAAGCTTCCTAAGCCCTCTTCCCCGATGGATTATTGGCAGTCTTGCCCCTATCCCACAGGCACCATTCAAATGTACTATATTTATATTTGATATTGAGTTAAAGTGAAATATTGACATAATTTAGTTATTGTTTGTCCTAAACTGGTTGTTTTTAATATTTTTTTTAATTGATTCTCCATGTAATTACTTACAGTGACAGTATATTATCACTTCTTGTTGATTAACGACCTGCCTTGAATTTTTGTTTCTGTCAATTTTACAAATAACTTGAGAAAAAAACCCTTATATTTTCCTAAAAAAAAAAATAGAAATTTTTTTTATTATTATTAATTTCATTTGGGTTTTTTTTAAATTACAAAATAAATGTTCCAGTGGACTTCTGACCTTTCCCCAGTTCATTATTCCCTTATCATGTTAATCATCAAATTCTTTCTTTCATTGTCCGCCTTCCCATTGGCAGGACACTAAGGGGGGAATTCACTATGCTCGGAAGTGAGGTGCGTAGTGTTCGCCTCACTTCGGAAAAACTGAAATGCGCATGCTG
>WMED01022312.1:0-11700 GCA_019650415.1 Pipa parva | reverse complement strand
GTATTCTGTTTTTATTTACGATTTACACAACGTGCCAACTTTTCTAATTTTGGGGTTGTACATCAAGTAGAAAATTGTCTTGGTAAATAATTAGTAGTACCAAAAATCATATCCAGTTAAAAATCCATTTTAATGCCACTTAATCATGTACACATCAGCACTTTTTTCTCCCTAACCGTTGTAACTCTCTGTGCGAATTCAACTGTTGAATTTGCAAACAGCGGATTCTCATAGTAAATCCGCTACAATTTCCCCATTGTAAAGTTGCAACAATTTTTTAAAGTTAAGATTGCGACAATTTCCCGTAATAAAGTCGCGACTGCGACAATATTCTCATTATAAAGACGCGACTGCGACAGTAGCAGCCTATTATGACTGTCTATCTGGCGAATACGCACCTATACGCAAGAATTTGGACTTTAGTGAATAACCCCCTCTATGTCTGATCTCATCTGATTAGATTGTAAGCTCTTTTGGACATGAGCCTCACTCATTATGTGCTCTTGTTCTTTTTAAATTTAGTTTATTGTTTTTCTATATATTGTCAATACATTTTGTCAAGTTGTCATCAGGTTCCATATAAATGCGAAATAAAAAGACAAATATAACTGTCACCAAAAATTCATATTAATTAATTAATTCATATTAATTCAAATTAATAATGCAGCATCAATAAATACACATATATAACATATATTGGGGGGAATTCACGATAGTGCAAAGTGAGGTGCGAATCCTTCGCCTCACTTCGCACTGACTGTTATGCGCTCGATGATGACCTGCACGCGGACATCAGCGAATGCTTTAAAGGGATTCCAGTCTCGGCAAGAGCAAAAGAGTCGCCTCGTCAAGACTGGAATCCCTTTAAAGCGCTCACTGATGTCCGAGTGCAGGACATCAGCAAGCGCAGAACAGTCAGTGCGAAGTGAGGAGAAGGATCCGCACCTCACTTCGCACTATCGTGAATTACCCCCATTATGTCTGACCAGATCATCATGCAAATAGGCATATGTATAACCAAATAATGACATAATAGCAATTTTGCCATTGCCACTGGCCTACTTATTGCCACTGGCCTACTTCTGATTGCTGGCTAGCCCCGGGGCGAGCGCTACTCCCATCTCTTCTGGGTTGTCCAGCCAGTCCGGAATTGCTGATGTTGCATAATATGTAAGTGGCACAAATTCAAAAGGGGCTGAGCACTGTTATACAGTTGTCATGTGTAAGGGATTTGAATACTGAATGGATAATTGCAGTGAAGTGCAGGGGAAATGCATGGAGAACCATGGGACTGGATGTCACTAAAGCAACTGGAGCACCCAGAGACCGTTACACCTCTAGAGGCACTGAGACATACTGGAACAGGAACAATGGGAACACGTGCAGGAAAAGTGCAAAACAGAAGTGTAGTGGATTCTCCTTACCACAGTGGGGTTGGCACAGGATAACACCGAGGCGCGAAGTCTAAGGAGGGCCAGGTCTTCACCTATAAACCCCCGCAAGGAGGTACTGGGTTCTGCAGCAGGTACCTCCCAGGTCGCGGCCCTCGAATTAACCCCCCACTAGTGGCAGCTGGCTGAACACTGAAAACACAGGTGGATACAGGAACTGCAGAACTGCTACTCACTGGATCTCGTGGAATGTAGCGTACCTTCAAGAGCAAAGCAGCGAGACCAAACAATGGAGCTGTCAGGAGACATGGTTCACAGCTGACCTGAAGATATCCCAGCAGGCTAGGCAGAAGAGCCGACACTCGGTGGTCCACAGGAAAATCTGAAACTAGAACGGGAGCTTTTGAGAAGGCACAAGCAGTAGCACTGCAAAACAGCAGCTTAGACGGAAGGAAAATGACATTAATGCTACTAATGTAACAGTGCTCAACCCCATTTGAATCTGGTGCCGCTGACGTCATGCGTGACATCAGTGGCTCCGGATTGGCTGACAACCTGGAAGTACTAGGGAGAATGCTTCACTCAGCGCTATCTAGCATTCAGTTCACAAACAGCGCTGCACAAGCAAGCGCTACTCGTGAACACAGTGCTCTAGTGTCTATGTCATTCTATTTCCTTCAGTTTATGCTGCTGTTTTGCTACTAAACTGCTTGTGCCTTCTCAGAAGTTCCCATTTCAGCTTCATCTTTTCTGCGGACCCTTGACTGTCAGCTCTTCGGCTCTGTCTGCTGGGATATCTTCAGGTCAGCTTTGTGCTGTCTCTCCTGACAGCTCCACTGTTTGGTCCGGCTTCTCTGCTCTTAAAAGTACACTTCCCTCCATGACATCCAGTGAGTGGTAGTTTTACAGTTCCCACACAAAACAAATACTCTTTGAAGAAAGCGCAAAAAAAATATACAGGCACCAAATAGTGCCTTATCAAAATAGAAATTTTTTTTTAGAAAGAATAGCCCAAACATGCCAACCTCTAGCACATCGGTTCTCAAACTTTTGAGAACAGGGACCCCAGGTTGTGACTTCACGGACTGATGTTTCACCCAAACATCATCATGTACATGCGTCACGTGGTGACGTTTTGGGCCAACGTCACCCTGCAGGAACCCTTATAAAAAGGGTCCTGCAGGCGCTTCCAGGTGCCACAGTGGTCCTCGACCCCCGTGGAATGGTCGTGCGACCCCTGCCGGGGTCTCGACCCATAGGTTGAGAACCGCTGCTCAAGCACATATTAATGTGAGTAAACCAAATATAAGTGCAATAAGGAAAATTAATCACTCAATTAGGGATAAAAAAACACTTCCTGTGTTGCAAACAGTGACAATCTTATATGCTCACCATATAAGTCGTAAAGACTGACTCCAAACAGTGACAGTAAATCAAAACACAATATTTTCTTCCAATCCACATGTAGCTCAGATCCATACATAGAGAAACAGAGAGAATGCCTCCATAGCGTAAAAAAATCTCTTTAATAAATTTAAAGTACAAGAACAGAAAACATACTCACAAACATCCACATAAAAAGTGCTTTGAAATAATGCCACAAATCTGGATGTTGATCCCCTTAAAAACAGGTACATAGACACTGCCAAATAGATCACCACAGGTTGTATAGTACACATGTAACAGTGGTGGGAGATGTCCTATTCCTGTTTTTCTCACCACAGATTTACTCATGTAAAAGTCTTTTCACATTAAAATACTCTCACAAGTACAATTTTTTCCAAAAAGCTACTCGAGTAAATGTAACTCATTTACTACCCATCTCTGAGTTTTAGTAGTAGGCATTGTTAACACTTTGCTTGGGCACAGTTTGGTTCTATTGCACTACTCTTCAACATTATAACATGTTGTCAGGAATAACACGTTCTCATAAAAATAGACTAAATTGCCAAACAGGCCAATAAAGGTGGTTGATTCATTCATTTATAAACATGACTCAATGGAAAAGACACATTTAATAACCCAAGCAGGAAATGTAGTCACTGACCTGATAAGCTTTAAAAACAACTGCATTGAAAAAAAGCACTGAATTTCAATATGTAAGTATGGGAGAGAGGGGGGAGTATAGAAACAAAAATATTTTATGAAATAGACTAGACAATATTTATGAAATATATAAAAAGACATTTTTCTTGATATATTTGTGTATTTAAGAATGTCAAATCTACAACATTTTTATGTTTTTAAATATCAAGAGAGTTTTAACTATTGTGGGGGATCACTTAGATGGGGTTCCAAACTTTAGGCTATGACATATAGCAGGGGTGGTGAACGTTTTTGGCATGGAGTGAGTCGGGGAGGAATGCGCACGCTTTGGTGGGAGAGGAGAACTCCCCTGCGAGCGATTGCTACTTCAGTGCAGGCCACGGATCCGGCCTGAAAACTGTCAGATCGGGTCCGCGGCCTGTACTGACGGCAGGTTTGGTGACTGCTCACGTGCCAACAGAGAGGGTTCTGCGTGCCCTCTTTGGCACATGTGCCATAGGTTCGCCATCCCTGACATATAGCAAATGTCAAGTTTCTTAATGTAGCCGTTCTTGGAAAAACAAAGACAAAAAAAAAAAATTAATTTTAACACAACTTCCGACGTGTGAATTCTTGGTCACAAAATAATACAGCCAAAACAGTGGGTAACCTTGCAACGTATAAATTTCAGGTAAGAAAACAGAGAATACCTTCCCCTCTCCTGGGTTATCTACTTGGGTTTTCTGTTAGTTTCTGGAGCTTAGAGCTAGAGCTTTTCCACAGATTCTTTGTAATCTCTCTAAGATGTCACAGCCAAGTCACAAACACAGTGTTTCCCCCTTCCCACTTTACCAACACCAACCACACCAAAATTGGCTCTCCCAGCTGCCTTTTAAATTAGGCTCTAGCCTGCACCTGGGGTGATTTGTAAAACCTGAACTGACCTCCAGTAATAGGTTTTTATGACTGGGGAAAAATATCTCCCCTCAAACACTACACCCTCGCACTAGATTTTAAAGTGCACCTGTCACCTCAAAACGAATACTAATTTAGGTTGTACTAATGAGATAAATGTTTTTGTAAATATATATGTATTTTAAAAAATGTCGCTTTATACAGCGTTTCTCTCTGTCATCTTCCCTGTCAGCCTGACTTTTCTTTCCCAAGTCGGATTGGGCAGGGCTAAATGATGATTGACATTATAGCTCCTCCAATCAGATCCCTTAAATCACAATCTAGCAGGGATCTGATTGGAGGAGCTATAATGTCAACCATCAGTTTGCCCTGCCCACCTGACTCGGGAAAATAAAGGCAAGATGACAGAGATAAACACTGTCTAAAGGTACATTTTTTAAACACATATATATTTACAAAACGTTTATTTAATTAGTACAACCTAAATTAGTATTAAAGTTTTGAAGTGACAGGTGCACTTTAAGAAGGGTAAAACTGATGAGGAGATTTGCAAGATAGTTTTGAATGTGAAAGCATGTTTTTAGTAGTTATTAGTCTCTAAGATAAACAAATGGGGGTTATTCACTAAGGTGCGAATTCGACTGTCGAATTTGCAAACAGCTGATTCCCATAGCAAATCCGCGACAATCTCCCCATTGTAAAGTTGTGACAATTTTCCCATAATAAAGTCTCGACTGCGACAATATTCTCATTATAAAGACGTGACTGAAACAGTAGCAGCCTATTGCGACTGTCTTTATCTGGCCAATTCGCACCTATACACAACAATTCGAACTTTAGTGAATAACCCCCCAAAGTATTCATTCAGTGCAGCATCAGTATACCCAAAAGCAATGTTAACAGTATAGAATTTGACTCAATAGTATATGATAAAATAAAGACCCACTTTTGTAGAAAAACCCATTCAAACTTTTATAAACATGAGAAATTTAACGTGCTACCTAGATTTTCCATATAGGTCAGTATCCCAATATAAAATTTCAGCCAGTGGGACAACTTAAACCTTTGTGTATAGAACTTTGTTACCAAT
Source organism: Pipa parva (assembly GCA_019650415.1). Lineage (NCBI taxonomy): Eukaryota > Metazoa > Chordata > Amphibia > Anura > Pipidae > Pipa > Pipa parva. The sequence goes on along the minus strand of WMED01022312.1, from coordinate 6,279 downwards.
CAGATCACTGGAAATAACTCAGAGTATCCACTATCATACATGATATAATTACCTTCAAAAACAGGATCTTTTCCAAGTCCCCCAAGCATCACACTATTAATATTCCACATGCCGGGTATATATTTTTGTTTCTGTGCTCTAAGTTCAGCAATTCTTTGGTCTCGCTCCCTATAAAAATATTGTTAGAATTTTAAACAGCCTTTTATCAACAAAATACCGTTTGATTATACGTTAACTATAAGTACGATTTGATTCCCCAGGAAATTTGAAATTAGCAACTCACAGAAGATACAAATATCCTATGCAGATACAACCTCGCAGGTATTAAAAAAAATATATATAAAATCAAAAGGACCATCATTGCTGTTAAATGTTTCCATATGATAAAAAAGACAGGCAAATAACGAATGTTGCAGAAAGATAAATGAATTTGCCCTAGAGGGTTAAGCTGAACAGAAAGTAATTCTGGTAGAGAATCATTTTTTTTTTTTTTTTTATTTGATAATAATAAAAGTGGAATAATAAGCCTCAAATTCAATATCATTTTATATACATTCAAATAAATTGTTGTTCCTATGGATTTGAAACAATTCCCAAAGGAAAATAACAACTATCTGGGACCGCAAGATGGTATTTAATAGACATGGTATAATTGTAGTTTTTTTCTTTGTTTATTAATACAGCAATATATACAGTATATACAGTATGTTAAACACCTGCATATGATTGATTGTAAGTACTTTTACTGTGATTGAAAGCAGAAGATATTTAAAAAATAGAATGTGTTTATTATACTAGTAACATCAACCTAAACACAATGTTTTTTTGTAAGACTATGGAGCCTGTTTATTAAAATGCGAATTCTACAGCCACAGCTGTATAATATTCCTTATTCATTATCAGTGGATTCCCTTGGCAACACTGCAAACAGCCTTAAAGCTATAGTCACGCATTGTCAATCAAAAAGTAGCAAACTTGTGATGCAAACTTTCCTAAGATTCCTATGAATCTATTTAAAGTTTTATCACTTGGTGATACATTTTATAGGATTCGTTTTAAATAGACAAGCTTTTAGAGGGTTCAGTCCTCTCTTTATCAAGAATGACTTGTGACTTGATAAAGGGAGGATGGATCTCTCGAAAGCATGACTATGTAAAATGACTGTTAGTCCTATAAAAAAGGTAACACCAAATATTGCAATACTAATTTATATATATATATATATATATATATATATATATATATATATATATACAGTATATATATATATATATATATATATAATTAGGAAGATAACACTCAGTCGATTGGTACCAACTATACCAACTAAGCGTGTCTTACCCTAGGACAGGGGTTGGCAAAGTTGTTTGAGGAGGGAGCCATTTGACTCCCTCCTCCAGTGGTGACAACTATCTTGTGAGCCGCTGGAGGAAGGAGACGTGCCCTCTCCCAACCACATGACCACCGACGGCCAATCAGAAAAGCCATCAGCAGTCATGGGCGGGGCTTTGTCAGTGCTGTCCAAGCCACAACAAGGCGGCTAAAGAGCCGCAAGTGGCTCGCGAGCCGCACTTTGCCGACCACTACCCTAGGAGAATAAAACAAAGAATTGCCAGGTGCTCTGAGTCTAAAACAACTCCTATTTCTTTGATATCAGCTGTTTTAGACTCAGCCTTCTCCATACTATCAGCCGATAATAGTCTTTTCTGCTTCAGTATTCCAGTTTTACTGTTCACGCCTTCTCTGATACCGTGTTTAGTTCTTTTATTGCATTCTTTGTAGAGTCTCCAGATTTATGTGTATCCAACAGCATAAACAATATCTTGTCTGCTTAGAAATGATTCTAATTAAGTTGGACAAATCAGAAACATCCTTATTATCATGACCCACCACAACAAAACATATGCCTGCAGCACCTATTATTAGAATCTCTCAGTGCCATGTCAGATTAGTAAAGGACATCAGTGATTAGTACAGCTGCAGCACCTGCTATTAGAATCTCCCAGTGCCATGCCAGGTTAGTAAAAGGCATCAGGGAATAGTACAGCTGCAGCACCTGTTATTATAATCTCTCAGTGCCATGCCAGGTTAGTAAAAGGCATCAGGGATTAGTACAGCTGCAGCACCTGCTATTAGAATCTCCCAGTGCTATGCCAGGTTAGTAAAAGGCATCAGGGATTAGTACAGCTGCAGCACCTGTTATTATAATCTCTCAGTGCCATGTCAGATTAGTAAAGGACATCAGGGATTAGTACAGCTGCAGCACCTGTTATTAGAATCTCCCAGTGCTATGTCAGATTAGTAAAGGACATCAGGGATTAGTACAGCTGCAGCACCTGTTATTAGAATCTCCTAGTTCTATGTCAGATTAGTAAAGGACATCAGGGATTAGTACAGCTGCAGCACCTGTTATTATAATCTCTCAGTGCCATGCCAGGTTAGTAAAAGGCATCAGGGATTAGTACAGCTGCAGTAGTGTCCTGTTTGATAGAAACTGTAAACCACCAACCCACTGGCTCATAATGATTATCCAGTATATACAGTTACAGGCACCAATGGCTGTGTAATATGATTTAAAAAAATAGACAAAAATATTATTTATTCTTATACTTATTTAGCACAATGACTTTGTCTATAGTGTGGTGTGTCTAAGGTCTCAGTGTAATGTAAGACAAATAAAGAGAAAGTTACTGAACACATACTGTTTCTGAATTTCTTTCTCCTTCATCAAGGCAATGCGGACTTCCTCTTCCTCTTCGGACTCTCTGTTGTATAAGTGATATATCACTTTCAGATAGTCCGAGTCCTAAAAGTGGGGGTATTGTTTTCAATTGAAATACATTGTACACATTATAGAAAGTATTGGAAGTAAAATGGGATACCGTACAGAGACACCAAACATTTTAAGGTTATTAAAACAGATATTATTCATTTTTCTCATCTTGTTCACTGCAGGAGGGTTTACTAAGCAGAGAAGCAGCAGATGAAGGTTAGTGGTGGTAAATGTTAGTTAATTACCTTGGCCACAAGAATAATAATACTACATAGCATCTGAGAGAGATTAATTTATGAAAGTAAGAGAGAGAGGGATCTAAGAATATTAGTAGACAGCAAGCCTGGTCAGTGGTAGACAGCTTCAGCAAAAACTAATCAAGTTTGGTGTCCGACAAAAAGTGAAAGGTGCCATACCTGGGAGTGTAAATATTTCAAGTAGTCATCAGAACTTATTGGTGACTTCCACCACACAAGCCAGGGATTACTTGTTTTAGATGCTTCCTTATCCAAAGCTAAGGCTTGTCCTGCACTTAGTAGTCACAGCAAAAAAATAAATAAAATCAAGGTTACAGAAATAAGCCATGTCTGCTTTTAATCATAAGTTAAAAAAGAAAATAAAGAATGTATCACGTTTTCCTTGGAGAAGACAAATAAATGTCCATATCTGTTCCCTCTGATCAATTCAGATATAATATGCAAGTGACCAAAATATCTCTCAGCTGCAATAACTTGTGATTGAATTACGTCTCAAAAATGTAAGAACACTATATATATACAGTATATATATACTGTATATATATACAGTATATATATATATATATATATATATATATATATAGTCTGTTAAAAATAACATTTTTATTCATACCTGGTATTCAGGCCAGTCACTGCTAGGGAGTCCAGCTCTTTGTTGATGACACGTTGATTTTTTCTCCTTGTTAGTGTTGCTGAAGATACACATTTAGAAAAATCCACATTTCCAGCATAAGGCTCTGTTAGTAAATCCTAGAAGTGAAATCACTTTAGCCTGTTAGTCTAAGTTAAAGGGGTACTATAGTGCTGATATAACTGCACACATACATATAAAACTCCTTTATACTAAGCCAATTGCTGACACAAATAGTTAAAAAACATTTAGGGAAGAAATAATACTTGCCCTTTGTTTCCCTTAATTAGTTTTCCTGAGAGCTGACATTTACCTCTCCCCCACTCCCCCTTCTCTTTCTGTTCTGCAAATCAGGCGACATGAGAAGAAAAAGCTGCCTGATTGCTATTGGTTAAGCAATGTGCTGACCTTTTGGCCACATAAATTAAGTTGGAATGCAGGAGATTACATTAGGGAAAGCTGACTTGTGCACATGTGCTAAGTACCATATAAGGTATAAGTTAATATCGACTCGTGTATAAGTCGATATCGTGAATACGTTGAGGACAGTTTTTGGGCCAACAATCATGACATTTGCTATGACCCATGGATAAGTCGAGAGTAAAACTTGTGGTTTTTGTTAGCATAACATATTAAAGAATTGTAAAATTTGTATTTGTAAGAATACAAGATAGCAATAAGATTTTATTTATTTCTGTCAGCTACAGTTTAGTGTGTGTTCTCCTTTAAGTGGCAGTCCCTGACTGCATGTGCTTCTGTGTGCTCCAGTCTGGCCCCAGTCTGTGAGAGTCTGCAATGGGTGGATGCTGTTAACAGGCTTGCCCAACTAACCCCCCGGTAAGTTTATTCAGTGCTCTTGTGTGTGTGTGTGTGTGTGTTGTAATCTTGTGTGTGTGTTGTAAATACTTACAGATTCGGGTCAGTGCCTCTACTGCTGTGCTGTGTGTTTGTGTCTTAGCTCCAAGCAGCTCTCTCTAGCCTGCTGTTGATCTTTTTTTTTTTTTTGCTCACAAAACTAACCTGAATCATGTATAAGTCGACTGTCCTATTTTAAATGACTTTTTTTAACTAAAATTTCTCGACTTATACACAAGTATATAAGGTAGTAAATAGGGCAAAAATGTCCAGGGGATGGAACCTTTTCATGGAAAACTGGCCAGTACATGTCATGGTATAGTATTGAATTTTTAAAGATGTATTCTGACTATAGTTCCCCTTTAAATCCTTCATCTGAATTAGGTATATATTTAAGAATGAGAATAAAGAGGGCACATCAAGACAGGATACTTTAATCAACTTGAATTTAATTTTAATATTTTGTTATTGTTTTAATAATTTAACTTTCTTTATATTTTCTGGTGGAAAGAGTAACAGGCTCAGCCATGAATAACTGAACTTAATCTAAAGTTTGGAAAATGTCCCCTTTAAAGAGGATGATACTATAATGTTAAAAAAAAATGTTGAAATCAATGAAGCGTATGTAATGTTTTTCAGCTGTGTAAAAAAAAAAATAGAAAACAAGCCAAATTCAGTAAAATTATATATTTTTAAGAACTGTGAATGGACAAAGGAACCGTAAGGGTGAAATTCAATAAATTCGGAAAAACCTGATTTTGCTTTTCTGAGTTTATGCCCGCCAGATCTCAGAAATTTCTCCCGGTAAATATTGCAAGAATTTTTCAATCCATATTTACCAACGGAAATGGACATTTACCGACAGAAACCGCCTGTCCTGAATGGGTAGTGGTGGAATGATAATATAAAATGAAGAGATCCATAGGACTCTATATTAGTACCCTATGTGGGGAGGTGTGGGGGATTAGTAGTTTGTTGCTTTTCCCTATGATGTTTGAGTACTTTTGTTACTGCTTTTTGAAGTGTCTGTTCATTGGTTTTGATATTAGCGGTGCGGTTTTCCATAGGAATGAATGGTTTTCTCCAGCTCTGGTGAGTCGAGTAATTTTCAGTGATGTAGGGTATTTGAAAAGAGGTCAAAAATTTTTCAAACAAATAGAATAAATGGTCGAAAAGTGGAAAAATCAGGGAAAATCATTTTTTTTAAACAATTTTCAACCATTTTCCCCTTTTATAAATATGTGTGAATATGAAAATGTTACTTTAATATAGAACAATGTACTGAGCTTCCGAAAACTGAAATGTACTTTGATTGATGTTTTTGTCCCAGTACTTTACTGTCGAAGCTTTCTCATATTACACCTCACTCTCTATTTCCATGAACATTATGGGGGTTATTCACTAAGGTGCGAATTCAACTGTCAAATTCTCAAACAGCAGATTCCCATAGCAAATCCGCTACAATTTCCCCATTGTAAAGTCGTGACAATTTTTTAATGTTAAGATTGTGACAATTTTCCTGCAACAATATTCTCATTATAAAGACGTAACTGTGACAGTAGCAGCCTATTGCGACTGTCTTTATCTGGCGAATTTTCACCTATTCGCAACAATTCGGACTTTAGTGAATAACACCCATATGGGTTTCCACAAGTGGATAACAACAGAAATCAGGCTGTGAAACTGTCCAATAATGCAACCAACAGTAGTGTTTTACTGATTTTACAGCATGATAAATACAGCAACCACCAGTAGTGTTTTAC
>WMED01022309.1:0-11700 GCA_019650415.1 Pipa parva | reverse complement strand
AGAGAGAGAGAGAGAGAGAGAGAGAGTGGGGGTTATTCACTAGGGTGCGAATTTGACTGTCGAATTCTCAAACAGCGGATTCCCATAGTAAATTCGCAACAATTTCCCCATTGTAAATCCGTGACAATTTTCCAAAGTTAAGATTGCGACAAATTTCCCATAATAAAGTCGCGACTGCCACAATATTCTCATTCTAAAGACACGACTGTGACAGTAGCAGCCTATTTCGGCTGTCTTTAGTTGGCGAATTCTCACCTTTACGCAACAATTTGGACTTTAGTGAATAACCCCCAGAGAGAGAGAGAGAGAATGATGGGTGTTGTACCTGGATACTGCCCATTGAAATTATACCTGGAACCAGCCTGGCACACCCATCTTACTTATACACTTAATCAGCACAGACCAACCATCATACTTATACACAGATACAGCAAAGGCAGGCTATTGTACTTATACTTAAATACCGCACAGACCATTCATCATATTTATACCCATATACAGTGCAGTCTGCCCATTATATCTGATTCAGCTGCTGGGGTTGTCTTTTATGAAAGGTTATTTTTAGGGAAATCTTTATCTAGACACTCTACTAAGAAGGTAGGAGGAAATTAGTTGAAATTAGCGCACATCTGGAACTAAGAGTCAGACACTAGCTAAAAAGGGTAGTGTGCACTCCAACAATGAGTGCTAGGGGGCCAATGCCTGGAACTCCATTTTAAAGTGTAGAGTTTCAAGATATCCAGCGGGAAAGGCTCAGAATAAGAAAACCTTATGCTCTAGATCAGTGTTTCCCAAAGTTTCTTTTTTGTGGCCCGGTTATTAAAAATAACCAGGTCACAAGAGCGCCGCTCATGAATATTCATGAGCGGTGCCGTGCGCGAAGGTAAGGGACTTCGCGCATGTGCACGGCACCGTTCATGAATATTCATGAGCGGCGCTTGTGACCCGGCATTTAATTTTGGTGGCCCGGAACCGGGTCGCGACCCGGCATTTGGGAAACACTGCTCTAGATGAATCTAAACAACAGAAAACTCTGATAGATGGAGAAGAGGACTGAGTAAAAGCTTGTTGATACCCCAACTTCTCTCAGGAAAAGCTGTAGTGGCAAGTGAGACAAGAAGTGCAAGTTAAAGTCTATAACAGGAACAGAAACAGCAAATGCTTGTTTGTGTCTCAAGCAAAGATAAAGGGGTTATTCACTAAAGTCTGAGGGGGTAATTCAGCAATGTGCAAAGTGAGCTCCAGATCCTTCGCCTCACTTCCCACAGACTGATATGCACTCGCTGATGTCCTGCACGCGGACATCAGCGAGCGCATATCAGTCTGTGGGAAGTGAGGCGAAGGATCCGGAGCTCACATCGCACATTCCTGAATTACCCCCTGAATTGTTGCGTATAGGTGTGAATTCACCGGATAAATACAATCGCAATAGGCTGCAACTGTCGCAGTAGCATCTTTATAATGAGAATATTGTTGCAGTCGTGACTTTATTATAGGAAAATTGTCACAATCTTAACTTTAAAAAAATTGTCACGACTTTACAGTGGGGAAATTGTTGCGGATTTGCTACGGGAATCCGCTGTTTGAGAATTCGACAGTTGAATTCGCACCTTCTTGAATAACCCCCGAAACCATTTTCATTGACATTCCTAGTCAAATTGTGAATTATACATAATAAAAAAAAAACCTGCCAAACACTAGGGTTAAATGACATTAACGTCACAAAAAAAAAAAAAAACATATCTGTCCGCAGAATCTTTATTTTTTTACAATTCATCTCACTGCTCTTCCATCGTTTGTCTGATTCCTCCTCAATACTGCCCTACCCCACAGGATCTAAAGTCAGTCAATGGAGAAACTAAAAGGTAAATGAATAAAATATGTGAACACAAAAGGAAAACACAACAGCAAATCATTTTCCGATGCAGGAATTCCCTCTGTGGAATTTTTATCCTGTGTAGACCGGGTTTCCGCTGCAGTAATGCCTGTTTTTCTATTGTGTTTGGGAAAAAAATAAATAAATGATAGAAAAACAGATGCTCATCTTGGGTGTGTATGTGGAAGGGAGGTAAGCAGCTATGGTGGCCAATTCTCACTAAAGCCTATACACATTTATGAGCATACCTTTAATATTATGATGAACTTTATAGCTTTGCGCTGCAGGAAAATGTACCCTAATTATAAGAAATGTATTTGCAACATATTTTGCATGAATAACAACTAAAGAATGAGCAGAAGGGATGCCCCAAATCATAAAAGCTGCTAAGGCTTCAATAGAAAACTGCTGAATGCTGAGCCAAATCCAAATTCTTCTTTGCAAATTGACCTCAATTGTCCTTAAAGCTTGAAATTTCTCTGTTTTTTTTCTACCGCACTTTCTTCTTTTTTGAAGCAAATAGTCACACCACCAAGTGAGATTGGATTTGTTTTAGTGAAAGGTTTAGAAATCAATAGAATCCAACCTTTACAAAAAAAACAATGCAATGCGGATAATTCCTTTTTATAATGATTGTAGAATATCTCTTTTCTTGCATGTTTACAATTAAATAGCTACATCTACCCCACTGCTATCAATGATTGGGTTTTTAACATCTTAATTTCGCCAAAATGCAGGGGTCCTTGCGGCCCAATTTACCCACCCTGTGTGCTGGGGGCAGGGGTCATCTGCTATGGGTCCATCAGACCCCCTCCCCTTCCCCTGATTGCCCATTGGTATGGGGTATGATAGAAGAGGGTTCAATACTGACTCCCTGCCCCTTAACTAAGGGCATGACTTAGTCAGTGACTGACTCAATCTCTACCTCCAACCCCACCCTCTAGCATATCATGGGGTTGGGGAACCTATAATTAATCTAAATGCCTCCTACCCTAATACCCCCCCCCCCCCACATCCTTCTTGTATGTGGGGTAAGGGGTGGGAACCTCAACTACTAAAAATGCCCCCAAACTGTAAATATAGACTAAAATAAATGTATAATTACCTGCTCTGCCTTCTTTTCTTCTGACCTATAAAGTAGTCTTTGATAAGCCCATGTTGTCTGCAATGCCATTGGTCCTTTGTTACTGAAGATGTGATCAGATGCAGATCTATAAGTTTACAAGTAGAGTTAGGGTAGTTTGTGATATTAACTTATCCCAGAAACCAGAACTATAACTACCTGTAAACATACTCCACAGCAGGTAGGGATAAATGAGAATGTCTCCTTTCACCACAAGCATGGAAAGAAAAGAGTGGATTCAATCCCAAACCCATCATTTTAAAGGTGAAGCCTGGGGAAGGCTCCACTTTATTACGATTGGAATGCATGCAGACAAATATGATGGTAAATGCAAAAAACTCTTATATTCCATGGGCTGGTAGTTGATACTGAATTTTGTGTTGTTGTGAGTGGTAAACAGCAATAAAGAATGGCTGTCTACGTGTCGTCACAATATTTTACTTCTGACAATATGTAAAGTGGTCACCAGCTCTGGGCCACATACTATAACAATGTGTGTTTTCTACAGTTTGTTTTAATTTGCAGTTATAACTGCATGTGGTAAAGCTGAGACTAAACACCAAGTAAAGTTTTATGAAAACATTATATGATTAATCACATTACAACAACTGTTATTAGATGTCAATTTTTGGGGGCCCCCCCATAGAATATGAAAATGAGGCCATCCCATGTGCCCCCATTCCAGTCACATGCTGGGGTACTCAACGTTCTCCTGACCCTGTGTAAAAAAGAACCACTGGGCTTGCCAGAGACTACGGTGGTTATTCACTAAGGTGCGAATTCGACTGTCGAATTCTCAAACTGTGGATTCCCATAGCAAATCTGCTACAATTTCCCCATTGTAAAGTCGTGACAATTTTTTAATGTTAACATTGCGACAATTTTCCCATAATAAAGTCGCGACTGTGACAATATTCTCATTATAAAGAAGCAACAATAGCAGCCTATTGCGACTTCATCTGGTGAATCCAAACCTATACGCAACAATTCGGACTTTAGTGAATAACCCCCGTATACAACTGTTATATAATGCGCCTGCACTGCCTTTCCCCTTATCATTCCAGTCTCACCCCATTAACCCCATACATTCCTTTAGTAATAACTCTTTCCATTTACACCAGCTTCTTTGCTCACATCTGACTGAAGTCTGCCATGTGCCTGTTCTCTCAGCTGCAGCTGCAGTGAACATTCTAATCAGCACAGCTGGTAATACATATTGAAATGGTATTGTTTCAGTATTGCTATATTAAAGACTTTAATTAAGGGAATTATTTATGATAGAATGGCCGGGTAAAGGTCTGAATTTGCGTCCATTTACCACTTCTTCTATTTCGCTAATTCTCTAATCACTACGTTGTGGAAAATTTATTTTATCACCATTTGGGTGAAAATTAATAAAATTGAAAATATCAATATCGCAATATTGTACGATTTTTACCAATATCGTGTTATCAATATTGCCGATATTGCGACATCGGAAGTTTATCGATATCGCGATATTGGCAATATCGATATCGCAATATCAAATTAAAATGGCTGCAAACTTCCAGAACGTTTCGTACCACTTTGCATACATGTGCACAAATAATTTGTCTGTTCATGGATTATTTGGCAAGGGAATCCACCACTTAGTAAATAAGGAGCACTGTATTCACCTCCATTGGAGCGTGAAGTCAGGGGGTTATTCTCTAAAGTCTGAATTGTCACATAAAGGTGTGAATTTGCCAGCTAAAGACAGTCACAATAGACTGCTACTGTCACAGTCGCGCTTTTCTAATGAGAATATTGTCACAGTCTCAACATTACTATGGAAATATTGTCATAGTAGCAACTTTATAAATTGTCGCAGTCTCGACTTGACAATGAAAGAATTGTCGCAGTCGTGGATTTGCTATGGGAATCCACTGTTTTTAAGAATTTGACAGTTGAATTATCACTTTAGTGAATAATCCCCTCAAAGTGATGCAAATTCATTTCTTTGGCCCCTTAGACTGGTGGTATCAATACAGACAAGGTTTGCTATGGATTAGGCACCTATATCAACCAACTAGCAATCATTATTCACTGGTAAATTGGAGATAGATTAATTAAGCAAACATCTGATTGGTTTCCACAGAAAACTAGACTTGTTCTTGCTGATATATCAACCCCTGCATTTGTAATAAGTGGAAAGAGTGTGAACATCAATGGTAAATAGATTTGCACATTTATCTGCTTTTAACATAGAACATGATTCTGGACCATGGTACACATTGCCCAGTGTTTATAGTAAAAGAGGCTAGTGTGCAATTTCTGCCTCATTTCTCATTAACTAGCCCTAGGTGTTTCTATAATTAGCACTAAAAAGATTACCAAAAAGATCAAACCTTTTAGTGGTGCACCAGCTTTCAGTTAAAGGTATACTTATAGACTGAATTGCAGAATTATCAAATTGCTGAAGTCTGCTCAGTCTGGAATATCTCCATATTAGCACATAATCACAAATCTGAATTCTTGTAAAAAGGAAACCTTAGGTCCCATTTTAACTTCTTCTCATTTCCCTTTCCATTCTCTCGTACGAGGAGTGAACAAAGCACAGAGATATAATTACATGCTAAAATTCCAAAAAGGAAGATAATCAAATGTATTTTATGGTGGTTCCCAAAGAATGTTACTGCCGAAACTGTTGGTACTTAAAGAAGAATCATCTCTATGAATAGAGAAGGAAAATGCAGTCAGAATCAGGGGGTGAAATACCTGTTTGGAATAGCTTATAGGTGGAATCCTGTGTAATACAGAGATCATTTTATAGCTGCGTCACTAAACAGAAAATCAGATAAAATCTAAGGTCTATAGGCTTAATCAACTCAACCGTTTCTTCTGAATGGATATGCATAAAATACATGGTTATGCTGTAACTGAAATAGTTTATAAATATTACATACATTTGAGAATGAAATCTTTAACAAGGAATTACTGAAACATTTCCATTTTACAGTTTATAATCAACCGTGCTGCTGATAGAGTGTTTAGCGCACCTGCAGCTGATTGAATTCTATGCCAAGTCCAATCAGATGTGAGCTAAGGAACCCTGTAAGGTGTAAAAAAAAAAATCCACTCTCAGTCAAGAGACATTACAGTAATATATTCGTGTTAGCAAAAAAAATCAGTTTGTATTAAAACTCAGAGGAGCTTATTCATCAAAGTGAGATTTTCACTGTTGAAGTTAATTCTCGTCACTGTTATGCTCCCATAGTCATGAATTCTCTACTCCTTATTCACTAAACAGAGGATTCTCATCAGAATTTAGATTTACGCCCTGGGCAAACCACTCCTTGACCACCACCCCCCGGACCACCACCACCAACAGCCAAGGGGCGCTCGTGCGCCCACATATCACCCACATAGTGCCCACATAGTGAAGAAGGGAACCATACTGCCCATCTCTTGGGCAGTATAGCATGGTTAGTCGGACAGTAGTCCCTAAGTTGGACTGCCCCCTAATTCGCCACTTTGTTCTGGTGAAGTAAAACTTGCGAATGCGACACAGTACTCTTTGTCAAATTCCCTACTTCGACAGACTCTGAAACTTGATGAATAGCTGAATTACTAGTGCACACGCATGTAAAATGGCGCAAAGAGATCTTTAAGTCCATTATAAGACTGTCGTAAGTGTCTGAATTGGTCACAGATTTGCCACATGGAGAGTTTACTGAATATGTGAAGATGGGGAAATGCTGAATGAATGTGAATTTGAACATTTACGCGACTGTCCAGACTTTCATGAATAAGCCCCTCAGAGCTTACAGCTTTTATAGATAATTTAAGCACTGATACACACTTAATGATAAAGAATTAAAATGACCAGGGCAAAATAATGCATTACGTCCCTTCATAAATATGCACTTGTAGTGTTGTCTTGATCAGACATGGATAAGATGTGTGATACATCAGGCACCAATCTTAGGGTTCAGGCTTTGGCTGAGTTCACATGAGCGCATGATGCACAGCGCATCATTCACTCGTGTCAGCAAAAAAAAAAAAGAAAAATACATATTTTTCTTTTGTACTTACCAGTGACAGCGTGAGCCCTCCCTCAGTGTTCACAGCACTTCATGTGTGTTGCATTTTGGGCGCGGCATATATATGCCAGCCAAAATGGGACACACAGCGTTCTGGACACAGCGTATGCGCGTCATACGCTTGTGCTTCCAGAACTAGGTAAGTATCATATTTTTTTTTTTACACGAGTTTATGACGCGCTGCGCATCATACGCTCATGTGAACCCAGCCTTAAGGGATGAAATTGTCTTGGTCAGGTCATGTTCTTTATGTTCCTAACTGATTTACAGCTCCTAGACATTTCCTATTGTAATGACAAGGAAGAAGCAAGTTCATTGTTCTCCTAAACTAAAACGGAATATTTCATTTTATAGGATTAATGAGTACATAATAAAAGAGATATTATCATCATAAAATCTTCCCTTTCTGTTATTCCATTTCCTTTCTGACACATCCATAAATAGCACGGCACTGTTTTTTTGTGAGTGATGATATGCAGTTTGCAGTTTACAAATATTATATTTTACCATTCCCAGGTATCTTGTCTCAAGCATTGTGCTGATAAGCTCACACAGCTGCCCTGATTAAATGAATGGTTTGTTTATAGCAGCCTAGCTGTTGATAGGCTATTGGGCTATAGTTTGCTTATAAACATTCATCTCAGTCATAAAGGAAGATAGAATAACTGTGCTTTTTAAAGGACCAGTAATACCACAAAAATAAAATTGCTATTTGGATTGGCATGGATGTTATTTATATGCACAATTTGGTTAAGATGTCATCTTTGAAGTCAAATTCCTGTTTTTTTTATTGTTTGTATTGTCTCTTTCTCTCTCGCCCCGAGCAAAATTTAATAAAGTTGAAAATATCGATATCGCGATATCAATAATTTTGACGCAATATGGCGATATCGAATAGTAATTTATACAAAACTAAAATTAGTTTACCAGAATATCAAACATTAAATATCGCAATATCGCATTTTTTCCGACATCGCGATATTGAATTTTTTTATATCACGATATAAAAAATTTGATTCAAACATTTCAGTCTGTTTATTTCTATGGAAAATTCATAATATCGATAATTTCAATAGAAAAATTTGATATCGCAATATCAAAAATTCAATTGCGACCTTTCGATAATTTTCAAAAAAAAATTTTTTCAAATTTTTCTGTCAAAAGGTCAAAAATGATCATTTCAACTTTAATACATTTCGCCCTGTGAGAAAGAAAGCCAGCCTGTGGTGTATCCATATATGTAACTCGTCCCGTATCCACTGAGGACTGTGAATAAAAAGGCACATTTGTAGATTATGTTGTATATCTTTTAAATTGTGTCTTCTTTGTTGTTTCCCACAAGACTGATGTATGACCGGCACACACACATGCATCTAAAATTCCAATTAATTCCTGTCTGCCTCAGGGCAACATTGTCACACGTGAATTAGAATCTCGGAGTATGTTCAGGAAACATCCAATAATGGATGTGTCGACAGCCTATATGGAACACTCCTAACACCATCATTACAAACAAGGTGAAAGGTTCTATAAGAATATGAAGAAATGACATCATTTATGCTCTCTTGTTTTTTTCTTTGTAAGGATATGAGAGGTGCTTGGCTGGTATATCTGAGTTAGTGCACTACTGCAGTCCACTGAAGGTAAAATTGCTACATAGCATCCTTGTGGTTCTAGATAAAGATGTCCATTCAGAAGACCCTTGTATTCAAAACCAACTACCTCACCAAAGACAAACTCTATTTGCCACCAGTATAAGAGAGTTCAGTCCTGTTCTATAGAGTGGGATCAGAAATGGTCTACAGGCAGTTTTGTCTTAAGGGAATATATTGTGGTGCACACCAATTCACTTTCTTTGAGGTGGTGTAAAATTTGTGACTGTTAGGCAACACATCACCAAATATGTGTGCATATTCTTCCCTTCAATATTCTACAGGCAGTTTTTCCTAGAGCATGCATGTCTGCAACAGCACTGAGTATGCACACAGTAGGCCAGTCAGCAGCTGTCAGTGGAGCCTGGATTTCCAAGGAAGACGAGGAGTAAATCAACAAGCACCAGATTCTGCACAACACTGGTTAGTAACTGTAGCAAAGGCACGTTTAGCCTATAGCAAAACATCATTGTGTAGGGCTAGCATTACATTGCACAGCGCTGCGTATATTTGTGCTACTTTATAAATAAAATTATACATACATTAATAAAAAACAGTGTCTCTCTGTCTTAGTATTGCAAAATCTGCAAAACACTTACAACGCATTCCAAAGGGAACAACCCCTTCGTAAGTAGGTGAGAGAAAAGGAATTTCCATTGACTCCCCTTTCTTTGATTTAGAATAATTCAGTATAAATATGGAAACTGGGAGTGTTGCTAGATTGCTATGAGACCTGGGGCACAAGCCAACAGACAGAGCTACATCAACCTCATCAGCCCGTACTAACTGTATTACCTTCTGACTCTGCCTCTACCCTCTGACAAAGTCTTAATAAATGCTTTCAACCTAAAAACATCATTCTAAAGAAAAACATTGTTTGTATTTTATTTATTTAATAACATAAATAGGAATTTTTTTTTTTTTTTAATTTCAGTGGACAGTACAAAATGAGACATTGTCCCCGCCAGTTTAATATTCTGAAGCCAGTTGTATTACTAATAACCAAGCAATGGTTCATCAGTTATTTACAGCAGTAATATAGACCAAGGACACATTTCCTGAATAATATTTAATACCAGCAGAATAAGCTCGATGCACAAACAATACATAGCCAAATATGCCCCCCCTCCATGAAAAATAACCCATGCCCATATGTTTGTTTAAACATTAACAGAAAAGTGTCAATAAATTCTTCTTCACGTATTAAATGAGAGCTATACAACAAAAGGTTTTACACTTTTCTGAGCTGAGGATGCTGGGAAGCTGACTTGGCACCTTTTTGTAAATCAGCAGCTTTGTGAAACCCATTAGTTAATATGGGGCACAGGTGTGAAGTGTCAAAACTGACAGTTATGATTGGTGTTTTGCTCATTGAAATGAATTGCAGATTGTAAAGGGCTGATAATGCAAAAAAAAAGGACTATTTTTACAAACCTCACACCTACTAAAAATGGTAACGCAAGGCAAACCAACCCAGAATGCATCTTTAGAGAACAGAATGTTATGTCAAATATCAGACTGGTTGATGTGAATATGCTAAACCTATGTGAAATCGGCACAGGCAAGAGACAACTGTATGAAGGGGTTGTTCACCTTCAAATGACTTTTTGGTATGTTGTACATGGTGGCATTTTTAGACAGATTGCAATAATTTTTGGTCTTTGTTTTTTTTTGTGGTTTTTGTATTATCTGTTAAGCATCAGAAATTAATTAAACTGAAGGCTTGTTATCCCAATGCCAACCATGTTAATACTGCTTTGTGACATTCCACAAAGAAACAACTGTGACAAAATGCATTTTGTCATCAATACCACTTGTGTGAAAAGATGCAAGTTAATATTGAGGAATTTAAAATCAATGGGACACATTTTGTAATGTAAGCTTTGGTGCCAGCAGCAAAACGCCATGTGTGATGTTTCCCTTAAGGACCAGTAGAGTGTAGCACCATATTAACCATAGATTTAAGCAAAGAAAAGAGAATATAGGTGATACCTTTTATTGGCTAACAGAATAGATGGTAAATGCAAGCTTTCAAGGCTCCTAAGGCCTCTTCATCAGATTGCCTGATGAAGAGGCCTTAGGAGCCTCGAAAGCTTGCATTTACCATCTATTCCGTTAGCCAATAAAAGGTATCACCTATTCTCTTTTCTTTACTTAAGTACCAATAACACTTAAAAGTAAAGAAATGAAATTTCCATTGGCATAGCCAGGAGCGGTCCTGGCCCTATTGGAGCCCTGGGTCTGCACCCCCACACACCTCCCCCCTGCCCTGCGACACCCCCTTATCGCACCGCCACTCACCTCCAACAGCGTTCCAGTGATGCACCTCCTCTAATGAGGTAAGTTGAATGCGATGGCGCTCCTTAGATGTTCGGGTCTTGCCGGCAGCTGCCGAATACAGCCGACAAGACCCAAAGCAGCCAAGGAGCGCCGTCGCATTCAACTTACCTCATTAGAGGAGGTGCGTTGCTGGAATGCTGTTGGAGGTGAGTGGGGGGCGCGGGGCAAGGGGGGGTCTCAAAGCAGGGGGGGAGGTCAAGTTTAGCGATGGGCAATGTGGGCGACGGCGCCCTTCAAATAGATTGCGCCCTGGGTTGTCGCCCACATCGCCCATCGGTAGAACCGGCCCTGGGCATAGCACCTACAGTGTTAAATTGTAATCTCTGAAAATGAGTTCCTATATTCTACAAGCAGTGAAGTCAATCTCATCATATCCTACTATCTGTATTCTGTGAATATTCTATCTATTTCTATGTCACCTTGTCCCTGGGTCATGTCACTTATTCGCAGTCGCCATTGTCACTCTAAAAGAAATAGTCGCCTTACACAACACTGGAGCCCTGCCATCAACCCTCCAATTCTCCAGTCTGAAGTCAAACAGTTGAATTCGGTTCACAGTTCACCTAGTCACATTAGCACCTCTGCACCAATTAGTCAATAGTAGAAGTATTTGTGCACGCGCAAAGCAAAATGATGCAAAGAGCCCGT